>VTPC01001228.1:27081-54559 GCA_011009095.1 Ignelater luminosus
CTTCTTTTATTTTGTTTATTTCTCTCTTTAGTTCTTGGCTTTTGTTGTTTAATATGGTTTTGTCCCGAGGATCTCTAGACATGCCATCTTCTTTTCGCTCTTCGTCTTCCTACAACTTGAATTCTTATTTCTGCAGGACAGTTATTTTCTTTTGTTACGCATGTTTTTTTTTGTGTATTTTGATATGCTGCGCTCTGTATAATTTTTATAAATTTTCCAGCTTCGAATTCCAACTGTTGTATTGTTTTCAACTTTACATCAAGTTTTATGTTTTCTTGTAAATATTTTTAAAAATTCTCTCAATTTGTGTTTTTATTTACTACTTTCGGTCTTTAGCCTCTTCTTTGGTGACTTTTTCACTGAGTGTTAGTAGCACTGCCGAATGATCAGAGTATACATTCAGAATGCTTTCTGTCTCTAAAATCGGCTCATACTTTCCTTGTAATAAAAAAACCTAGTAAATCAGGAATTTCTTGTGGGTCTCTTGGCTAATAGATCGGTTCCCCAGTAGAATGGAAATCGCTACCCACTTCTCTTATGGCTTGTCTTAATTCTTTTCCTTTGGTGGTAGTTAACCTTGACCCCAAATCGACATGCTTTGTGTTTATATCTCCGCCTATAATAAATCCTTCTACTGGTTGTTCTGGGATGGTTTTATAATCATCTGTTTTTTTTTAAATTATGCCACGGTGGACAATATATTGCACCTACCGTGAGCTTTTGATAATTAGTTACAATGCTCACCAATGTAAGTTGTATTTCTGTTCTTTGTAAGTAACATTCTTCATACTGTTTTATGTTTTTCTTCACTAGTACTGCATTTCCTCCTTTTGCTTGGTTATCCGGGTAAGGTACATGGTATGCTTTATATCCTAGGATATTTAAATACGACTCTTTAGTCATATGGGTTTCTGATAATAGGCACACGTCTATGTTATATGTCTTTAATAATAGTTCCAGCTCTGATTTTTTCTTTAAAATGCCATTTGCATTCCATGTGATAATTTTTAGTTCTTTTAAATTCATTAAGATCTAGGGATGGTTTCCGTTTGCATGGCGTCTGTTTTATCCAGCCTTGCGTCAATGCGATTAATCATCATATTTTGCAACATCTGTTTCATGTCTGTTTTCTGCTTCTCCGAATCACCGTTCCTATCGTGAGAAAAAAATATCGTGGGTGCGAGTGAAGGGCAGTAAAAACGAAAACGAGAAGGAAAAAAATGCTGAAGTTGACGAAGCGCTCAGCATATCGTTCAGTGTCGTTACTAAAAGAGGTGCCCGTGTGACTAGACCTGTTAAAATGCAAAGCCTAAAAGCTAGGAAACTTTAAGGCGACCGACGTGTTGGAAAAAAAGATACGAGATCAAGTTTAAAAGCGTCCATGAGAAAAAAGCGAGTGCGGATGTTTTGTCTGCTGATAAATGCAAACTCGAAAGGCTCCCTGAAATTATCAACGAATTTTCATCGGAAAACATTTACAAAGCCGACGAGACGGAAATGTCTTATAAAACGACTCCGGATAGTTCTTTGTTTTAAAAAAGACAATTTAGCAGGTTCAAAAAAGCAATGACAAGAATAATTGTCTTATGTTGAATAACAACAAAAAACTTCTTGTCATTAGAAAAAGCAAAAAACCTCGCTGTTTTAAAGAATTTGATATTAAAAGATTGCCTGTTAATTATCACGTTAAATCGAATGATTTTTCTAGATTGGCTGCCAAATTAAAATAAAGAATTACAACACCAATTAAGATTCATAATTCTGATTCTAGACAACTGTGCTGCCCATCTCTACACCGAGACTTAAAAAACCATAACCCTTGAGTGTCTGCCACCAAACACATCATTAATTCAGCCCTTGGACATGGGTATTATTAAAACCCGAAAAGCTAAGTGTAGAGCTAAAGTGGTAAATTTCATTTTAGAGAAAATTGAAGAAAATTTGTTGGACTCAAACTCGACAGCCAGAGAAGTAAGCAGTAAAGCTAATAATTCAAAATCAAGAGGAATTCATGAATTTAAACAAAAACTTAAGTTTCTGCTATAACCTTTCTTCTGTCATCAGCAGCAAGCTAGAGCATTTAAGTTAATATCAGAAGTAACAAAACACAAAAAGCTCAGTTGTTTCTGTATGCAGCTGTTCACACTTCAATTGACGCTGTTGACCAGTTAAGCGATCTACATAAAGATACAGATGTTAATGTGCAAGTTCATCGCACCAAATCTACAGCAATAATTAAAAATTTTTAAGGACCACATTTTTTACAACTTTTGCTGCAGAATGTAGCAGATAGTGTACATATATAGTTTAACAATTGGTGAATCACCGGACATAACAGTCCACAAGGTATTGGGTGTCATAACAAGATGTTTTAGTTGTTTCTACCTTCCTTGGGCTGCTACATGTTGAGAATGGCACAGCTGAATATCTCATCAAAGCAATTAAAATGCTTTCAGAAACTTAATTTAAAGTTAACTAATCTACAGGGTATTGACAGTGATAATGCTTCAGCCAGGGTTGGTATAAACAACGGTGTATATACTAAACCAAAACAAGAACCCCCACTTGGTACTAGTTAGATGCGTCTGCCATTCACTACAGTTAGTTATTTCCAAGGCAACAAATATCCCATTGCCAAAAAATATCGACTTCTTGATTAAAGAAACCTATAATTGGTTTAGTTTTTCATATCAAAGAATTTATAACAATCAATGATGGAGAGAATCCCTTGAAGATCCTCAAAGTTTGTGAAACATGTTGGATTTCATTGAAACCAGCTGTTAAAAAAGTTCTAGCATTAAATCAGAATGTTTTTTTTAATTCAATTAGTTCTTGAGTTAAAAAACAGACTTCCAGAAAATATTAGAATTTTGAAACAAATAAATCGATTGTCTGTTGGTGAATGTTTAAAAGCAAGTAAATTACCGATTATTAACGCAGCTTTACAGTTTATAAAGATCTTATTATAATCTCTAAAATAGAAATACAATGAGCCAGAATCCATTCTGTTTCTTGGGAAGAAAAAAAAACAAATACAGAATCTTTTTGAATTGAGATCTATAATTACAGGGATGCTTTGGGTAAAAATCCATTTTCACGATCACGATCACGATCCGTCTCCATCCACTGTTTCCCAAATCATTCTACTTTTTCCTGTCCATAGCTCGCGTCATCCATTGTGTTTCACCGCTTCGCTAAATATCATCCCGCCATCTGCTATTTGGTCGTCCTCTACTTCGTTTATAAGCTCTTGTTTCCTAAGCCCTTGATTCTAATGATTTCTTTTCTGCTGGAATGAATTTTTTTATTTATAATCCTTAGTCCTTTGTTTTCCTTTATTGCATCCAATATAATCGGCATATTATACTTCCTGCTGTCTTTTCAGATTTCTTTTTTAATTAGTTTATTTAACTCAGCCAGTTCTATTTTATCTTTGTCGGCGTAGACTTTCAGGTTTCTTCGTTTTTCTATCATCTTTTGTGTTTTGTTACTGGTTCTATTTTTATGTGCTTGTTTTTTGGTAGCTAACTTTTGCGCGGTTTTTGTTTAAGCTATTTATATCTTCTAATATTTTATCCTCAGCCAGTCTGATGGATTTCGTCAATTCTTGGTCTAGTTTTTTGATTTCTGACAACTTGCTAGTGTGTATTGTCTTACTTTTTGTTTTGACTGATTGGATGTTTACATAGATCTTTACCCTGATCATTTGGTGATCGCTTTCAACTGCATTGATTTAGGATTGTTACACCTTGAATTAAATGTTAATGGCTGGAAATTATAAAGTCTATTCCGTTTTTTATTTTATGGCCAGGGTTCTTCCATGTCCATTTTCGTTTTTCTTTTTTATCAAAGATTATTTGTTTCGGTAAAGCTTATCTACTAGTAGGTTTCCTCTTTTGTTTCTTTGACCAATTCCGTGCATTCCCATTCTGTTTTCCGTTTCTTCTTGTTTCTTGCCAATTTTAGCATTGAAGTCACTCATCACAATAGTATAATTTCTTGGATATTGTAGGCATTTTGTAAGATCTTCATAAAGATCTTCCATATGTTCTTCCTCTGCTTCACTGGTAGGTGCATAGATTTGTATAATTTTAAGCTTTTTCTTTGTATTTAGTTTCATTGTTGCACTATATGCTATCCTATCCGACATGCCTTCGTATGTTTCTATGTTATTTGCACGGTTTCTATGTATTAGGAATCTTATACAACTTGATCTTTTCTCCTCATGGCCTTTGCAATAGAGCATATGTCCAGATTTGAGTTTTGACAATTATTCTACTCTTATCCTGGCTTCGCTTAAATTAACTATGTCCCACTTTATATTTTCTAATTCATCGGTCAGTTCTTCCAGTTTCACTTCGGATATAATGTTCTCACATTGTATGTTGCTATGTACAGTTTCTTTTTCCCTTTCATTGCCATGTTATCTTGTCTTGCCCAGGTATATTTAGAATCCTCTGCCTTTCCTTTTAATCCACCGTCATCGCCGTAGTTGAAAGGTATAAGGCAGCTGCGGACTGAGGGCCTTGTTCTCTTTTTCCATTTTATGACTTAGTTAATCTAGCATTTAGAATACCTTACCCTTCACATTCAAATGCTGATGTAGAAGAGCTGTTCAGTAAAATTAATATAATAAAAACAAAAATTAGAAACAGAATGTAACTTCCTTTATTCAGCAAATTATTACATATACGATTTGGCCTAAAGCTTGTAGGTAAATGTTGCAACAATTATAATTTATCAATTGATGTTTTAAAGGCCATAGATACCACAGAAATATATACAGTATGCCCATTTTACAGCTCCTCCCTTGAATGTTTGGGAATAGGCAACACGTCTTACAATTCAGAGATATCTTTGTGTAATTACAGATTTTAAAAACAAAATGGATCATGTTTGTATAGTTTGTTTTCCGTAGTACATGTCAATGTCAAAGTTCCTCAATTTTTATGCTGGTTAGAAATAAGATTTGCTTTTTTGGAAAACAATAAAAATTATTATAAATATTATAAAACTTTAAGAATTTAATAATAAACAAGAAAATTTACTTAAAAAAAGGAAAGTAAACAAAATGAACAGGTTTGTACAAAAGTTAAACAGAGAATATAACTAAATATATGCCAAACAGTTGACTTTTGTCAGTTTTTTAAGTTCACAGCAAACTATGGTTCAATTAACAAGGGTTTAACTTTTTAAAGAAAAGTCGGCTCTGAATTGTAAGACATGTTGCCTACTCTCAAACATTCAGGGGAGGACCCGTAAAAGGGGCATACCGTATAAACAAAACTAATGTTCTTAAAGATATAATTACATCTTGATTCCCCAGATTTATGAAGTTGGATGCACTTAATAATTGGTAGTACCAGCCTAACAATGTAGAATCTAAAAAAATCCAGAATCCTAAATCCTGGTGATTTTTAATGTGTTAAATTGAAACCCGTGTTTGCATTTCGTTGACAACACTGATTTCATACCATATTTAACGTTAAAGAGTGTTAAGAATAACACTCAAGAAATTAACTTCTCCGTTACCATTTTAACATTAAAATTTTTTACTGTGTATTGTTAAATTGTCCCAAAATCCATTGCTTATGATTGCTTACTTACTTAAAAAATTTCTGAAAAATCTACTCACACATGCTCTTCGTGGCAAGTCTAAACAGTAATAAGGTAGTAGAAAAGACATAGAGGTTTGAAAATGTCTTTTTGTTAATGCAAACATGGATAAGATTTATTAAATAAATATTGTTTGCTTTGATTAATATAGGTAGAGAATTGACACATATTTACCTTTTTATCACTATAATAAGAGAATTAAGCGTCAAATAAACATAACCTCAAAGCTTAATATTGTTGCCTGGCGTACATAATCAAAAGTTGCATGTAATTGAATATGTTTTATTATTATTTATGCAGTTTCTAATAATAATTATTTTCTTAATTGTCTTTAATCAGGTAAAAGATAAAAGCATGAAATATTGATCAACATCGAAGTATGTTGAGGCTTGAGAGGTACTAAAAGGGCTGTTTTATAGTATAAATTAAATTTTATTAATGAAGATATAATAATAAATAGTTTTTTTCCATTATAATAAATATAAACTCTTAAGCAAAAAAGGAAGCATGTTTACTATTCTAAAGCTATAACAAACCATTGATTAAATTTGATTAATTATTGAAAATAGACAACAAAGTTTAGAATTCATTACTTACGAGTCATGTTGTTTATCTCTAGTAATAAGCTAGTGTCATTTAAATAGTATGCAAATTTTCATAACTCATCAACCTACGTCAAAAGAATTTTATCAAATAATGTACGGGTTTATAAACAACTTTTGACTTAAATTACATGTATGGTTTTAATTTGCAATTGCAAACTTACGTAAACAAGAAATAATTGTTAACAATTACATGAAAGTAAAAAAATAATTATCAAGAATAAACGGAATAATGAAAATCCACACAGTAAACACATTTAATCCCATTAAAGCTTTTAATATTAAATCATTGACCTTTTTATTCTACTAAACTCAAAAGTGTTATTTTTTAACTTGATTTAAAACTGCAGGTCTAACCTATCGATCCAAAAACATCAAGAAGAATTAAAGAAAAATTTACTTTAAAAATTTCTATTGTACTTACATCGTCTAGGGGCGGTTTTTCACAGTCGTGATGATTGTTGTTGCAAGTGTTAGTATTACGGTCGTCCAAGTAACTGGGAAGACTTCCGCACATTTTGGTATCGCTGGAAGACGCATGGCGACCTTTTCCGTTGCAGATGCTGCCACTTGATTGAGATCTTCTTCCGTGTAATCCTTTGGACGAGTGGCGACTTACGTTTGCTCCCATTTTATCATGGTCGGACGACAGGCGACGCACCAGCTCCAAAAGCGTTGCGTCGCCAACGGCGTCCTTATGATTTGTTTGTTGGATACGTCCTGAAATAAAAATAAAAGATTTCAGGAAATTTATGATTTTCTTCTTAAACAAGTTTTATATTTTTTATTTTTATATTTCTGGGAAAACCTTAGGAACAGCAAACGCGATTAATTTAATTCCGATGTTTACTTGGCGACAGTATATTTAGAAATACCGCGAGTAAGGTTTAAATATCAACGAAGATGTGCGTAGCGTGTACTTTGTTAACTTACAAGTACAAAATCCAGTTTGCGCCATGTTCATTATGTCAACAGCCATTGCCTATACCCATAAACTTCTTGTAAATCATTAATGTTAAACACGTGGAACATTGCATTAAGTCTATGAATAAATAAATTGCACGCTGTCGTTATCGTCGTCGTCGTTTTGTATTTTTCAACGTAAGCACTGCTGTGCACATTGCAGAATATTGCATAAACAATGGGCAGTTTGCCGAGACAGAGAGGGTCATTCCCTATCGAGTTCTATGATAATACACCGCATTAAATAGCGCCAACTTCTTACTGTACTATATTTCGTATACGGCTTCATTAAATTCCAGTGAATTTTAAACGTTTCCGGGTTGCTTTCACCATAAAAAGTGTTTTTATATAAGGCATAAAAAATATCTTTGGGATGGTTTTTGTGTTTTTCCACGGAAATAGAGTGTAGGCATGAATGTGAAGGCCTAATACATTTCTTGCTCGTGTTACAACACTTTTCCTAAAATAATAGTGCAAGATTAGAAAGAAAATATACTTATGAAATGACGCACGACGTTTCTGAAAATTCTACTGTTACAATATTAAATGATCTGGGTTTAAGGTTTTTAGATACTTACGCTGCTAACTTTTATATATAAAAGTATGTACTGTTTTCACAAAAAAAAGATTTTCTTTGGCTTACTGTTTTTGAACTGACGAGGGTAGAAACCACACTAGGTTGTAACTCGGTAATTAATCGGAAGAATACCACAAACTATCCACAACGCATAAAATATAAGCTTTCCACTAGCACTAAATAAAGAAAAATGGCTTTGCACCTTCAAAAATGTGCAGTTTGGTAAAGATGTAAGTAATTGTTATTTACGTAAAAAGTAAAAAAGGTTTACTGGACGAGCAGACAGTTTCCTGGCATGTTAGGTACAATAGTTTTTTCTAACAGTTTTATGAAATTTGAATAGTAAATAATCTCGAGTCCTGGTAGGATTATATCCAGCTCACAAGAGGGCCAATAAGAACGGAGAAAGATTAATTGGCTTCTGCGAAACATTTCATCTAAAATCAACGTCAACCCATTTCCTAATACTTCCGCATAAGAAAAAAAAAGTTGGAGATCTCCAAACTCTTATTTAGGCGAGTTTCAAATACATCATGTAGCCATTCCCAAGAAGAGTCAGAAGGAAATCATGAACGTCAAAGTTAAAAAGGGTGTCATTGATTCCGATAATCACCTGGTAAAAGTAAACTTTTAGCCAAACATCACCAAACCGAGAATAACCCAAAACACGCGAACGGATCCGGAATTCCTTAAACAAAACGCTAGCACTTTCCTTTCTCACACCCACAACCAAACCCTTCCAACTAGCTTGCCCTCAAACCCGTAATCCAAGCAGCTTCGCGAAACATCGGCTTACCCCCGAGGAAACATAAACCACCGCGATGGAATAGCACTTGTGACCGGGCTATAGAACATGTCCAGATGGGACTCTGGAAACAAATAATAAAGAAAACTGCAAGCTTCTAGCAAATTACCTTAAGGACCTTTTAAACTGTGAATCCCCCAAGGACCAACTCAATTTTGAAAAACCCTAATGAAACTCTGATTGTGACCCCCTCTCATTAAAAGAAATCGAAAAAACAATAGACACACTTAAAAATAACAAAGCCCCAGAGGAAGATGGTATAATTGCCGAAATGATATAAATAGGTGGCGCAAACCTCGCCCAGAAAATTCAGGCAATCTTAATCGATATCTGGATCACTGAAAAAATTCCTGAAGACTTGAAGTGTGCTTTAATCCATCAGCTGCACCAGAAAGGATAGAAAACAGATATTAACATTTACAGAGGAATTTCTCTCCTAGTAGTTACTTATAAAACATTACTTGGGAGGATTAAAAAACAAACAGACCACCTAATTGGCGAATATCAGGCAAGATTCAGAAAACGTAGATCGTGTGCAGAACAATACGGAATGTATGTAAAAACCATCCTCCAAATCCACAAAGGCGGACAAACGGTGATCACTATTGTAGACTTCAAAAAAGCATGATTCAATAGACCGAGAAACACTTTTCAGTGTATTAGAAGAATTTAATGTTGATAGAAAAACGAAAGAACTAATCAAACATACATTAACCAACACCACGTCAAAAGTTAAATTTCTGGGCGAAATATCTGAATCTTTTCATATCACAATAAAAGTTCGACAAGGAGACGGACTCTCACCTGTACTATTTGTATTAGAAAAAGTAATTAGAACCTGGAGGAAAGAAGAAAAAGGAGTAATCTTCGGCAAACTTCGCAACAACAAAATTTACCTACGTCGTTTAACCTTCACAGATGACCTAGCAATTCTCTCCAAGAACAGAAAGGAAGCGACCTTCGCTGTTGAGAAACCACATTAAATTGCAACCGAACTGGGCTACAAATCTCTTATGCAAAAACTGAATACATGGATGGTCTCCTAGTCACCTTGATAGGAATCCTATGACAACAAAGTTCTGAAACATAGCTCAAGCATCTAATTCAAATACCTAGAAACAATTCAGCCCTCAGGATTAAATCGCAAAACAAACGTAAAAAAACTCTCTAAATTACAAAAGGCCTATACGTAGATCACATGGAGGAGATACAACACAAAATCAATATCCCATAACGCAAAACTAAGACATCAACATAGCTGTCAAACCAGAGGCGCTGTAGGCATCGGAAACTTTAATCATGGAGGGCAAAACACGTATTAAGAACACAAAAAAAAGAAAACTGCTTGGAAAGACTTTTGGCTCAGCCTGCATAGGAGGAATCTGGATAAAAAGGAAATCACTGGAATTAAATCGATACCCTGAAAAAATAACAGACACTCGTGGGAAAAGACGGTTAACATCTACGGGCATATCCTGCAAATGGATAACTGCAAGCTCACCAAACAAATCCTTAACTTTGCCCTCTTCATGAAAGTAAAAAACAACTGGCTTATAGAAATTGATAATATAGGCATCAACGATGACACGATATAGGAAAGACATAAATTCAGGCAAATGGTCAAAAATCACCACTGCGGATGTTCAAACAATCAGGCCCGGCGCAGCTTGGACACAGGAACAGAGGAAGACTCACAGTGAGAGGATGAAAAGGCTTTGGGAGAGAAGGAAGGCAAAGGATTGGAGGCTAACTAAGTTCCATTGCGCTCCATAGATGAGTAAAACAATGTAAAACAAAAAAAAAATTAAAGCAAAAACGTCTGGCAGGTGTCTGTCAAAAAACCAGTCCTAAACCTCAAACGACGTAATTTTGCGGGCGAGTTAGGTTTTAGAAATGCGAAGACGAGGTGGTTTTTCAATAAACGTGCATATTACACTTTGTACATGTATTCGTTCATACTTTACCACGGAGAAACTTGAAGTCAATAGGACGGCGAAAAACGCAAAATATCGAAACTTAGTTTTCCAAACATAAGAAGGACTCGTGGCAGCCACTTACGGACCTGAATCGTTGAAGTCCTTGAACAACGGTGCTAGAGCGATTCAATGCAAAGTGGCCCCAAGCCACGAATCTGAAGGCCCTTTGACAAATGACAGACGTTTTAGGCATTTCGCGTGGAACCCTAAGGCACCAATCTCACCTCCTAGATTCAAGGGCGCCCGTTTCAGAGACGTACAATTTTGGAATTTCTAGTTTTTTGCGTTTTTTACCTTAAAGACGATCTCTTAGAAGAGCGCACCCAAAGATGCTAATGCCGCCGTCGTTCTGGCACCTTCGCTAACTGAGCTGGAAACGTGTGAAGAAAAAATAGTTCCGTTTTTCTTTCTAAAGCCGTACTCGTGCTCGCGCTCTGAAACGCAACCCGTGCGTAGTGTATACGGAACGAGCAGCGAGACAACCGAACTACGTGCACAAGCCGCAGGCTCGCCACGTTCGCTCCCGTGTCGATACTTTAAACGCAAGTCTGTACAGAGTATAGTTATTAACAAGTAAACCAACTGTTTAAAAATCCTTTGTTATTTTCAAACGCCAGCCGATGACGTTCAACTAAACTAATAGTTAGGTGATAATACGGATTGTGTTTGAACAGATGTCGCTACTTTTACTCATTTGGCGTGCATGTGCTATCAACTTGACATCTATTACAGAAACGGAGAAATATCATTCAACATCAACGTTTTCTTTTCGAGCTAGTTTCCCGCTTATTTGAGAGTTGGTTTACTTATTAATCACTATACGCTGGTCTATGGGTGGAACTTAATTTTAATTAAGTTAGCCCGTAGGCTTCGTCTGTACAAGGCTACTATAAGAGTCTCCAGATGCGAGTAACCTCAAAGTGACGGCTAGTCGTTCCTGCGCAGAAATTGCTTGTTACTAGCAATTTCTTGGCCATCAGCATTAAATATAAACTCAAAATCGGTTGTTGACATTCTACAGAATGCCTTAAAATGCAGATTTTCCACCCGCAAATCATCTGTCATACTGTTTCCCCTGTACCGTCTTCTGGATGCACAAATTGACGTAACTCACCAGCAACGTTGTCTTTTCTTTTTTGTTTTAATTAAACAACGAATGCATCACAGTAAAGCTGAGGCTAGCAGCTAATAAAAGATCGTCATTACTCATCTTCTGTTTTATAAAAACAGTTCAAATGTGATTTAATATTTTTATATTTTAACTACGGGTAGGAACCTTCTGAGTCCAAGCGTCATGATGAACTAAACGTTTAAACGTAGACAGTTCACTTACGGGTCCTGTAAGCTTTGCAAGCACAAGGACAAGTACGACCACGAGCACAAGCCCGCGTATGTAACACGGTTTTTAACACGCTTGCAAATGAGCGCACACCGCTGGCTGGTGATGAGACTGGTTCGAAGCATTCAAGCTTTGCTTAAAAGGTTTTTCAGGCAAATTCGAGATCGAATCGTTTATTCTCGAAAATTGGATTACATTGGTCGACAGTGAAGACAGATCTGTCTCGAAAGGCAAGAATACGATCTGCGTATCACTGATAAGTCATAGTTTCCGAGCTAGAGGACGGTAGCAGATTTGCCGCTGGGGCTGAATTGACAGCTAAGGCGTCAGGTTCATAGGTTTTTTAGGTTTGTTCTTGTTTGGTTTATTGCCTAATTGTGCTACTAATATGTTAATACATTTCTTTCATCTTTGAAACGAGATATTTTAGTTTTATACGTAAAAAATGAATCATTTACGGGCCGATATAACATTCAGCATCGGAGGTTTTATGCTGGACCCAAAAATTTTTACTTTTAACACAAGTTTTAATGCCATCTTCAATTCTATCTGATTACCTTATACAACTGCTAGTGGTCCTATGTAATCACTTGTATACTTAGCTCAAATTTCATGCCATATTGCATTAATGCGTTAGTTGTGTTTTCTTTATTATGCAATTGCACGCGATGAATGGTAAATACATTTTACAAAAATATTCTGCTATTTTATAAAAGTAATTCTGGGTATTTTATTTTATGAATAAATCCAAGGTTTAACCAAAATTCAGTAAAGAAAAACTGTACACAAAGCGAAAACTGAAAGTGTTAATTAATAAGGTAGATGAACCAAATAAGGCCCACTTAATGAATGATAACGTTTTTAAAATGTTATATTTGACTAAAATAACTGAAAATATGGGAAACGATACTAACATAATACCTAGATTTAGATGTCCTAATTGTTTCATTTTTATAACATGATTTGTTCGAATAAAAATTGTTCTCATGGTCAACTCTCGGATTGCTTTGTTTTTTTTGTTTGCAGACCACTAGGTTCTGACCTTGATTGTTCTTCTTTTTGATGCTTTTCATTACTCTTTTAATTTATCGTAATCTGTGCTTTCCTGTTTTTTTTTACTTGCACTTGCTTTAAGGTTGTCATTTTGTTTCTTCTCTGAACGGTGACAGTATGTTCAATCTTCTTCACTTCTGTCTCATTTTTGCTTTGTTGGAAAAATGCTTTAGTCACTTTCTGGGTAGGGCAGTTTAAAGATTTTTTCTCACATTACTATCATCTGGCTGAAATTTTTGAGCTGCCTTCTTTGTGTTTGTTGGAGTAGATGTTCTAACAAGGGAACTAGTTGGAGCTAAGTGCCTATCGGTAATTTCGGAAGGTGCAAATGCTACATCAGATATTATGTTTGGGTCATACGGAAAAATCTCTGTAGCCATTTGTTAATGGTTCGATTTGGTTTGTTTGTCCAGTACAACATTACCTCTTCATCTCAGTAAGTCTCAAATGCTTTAAACACTGCATTATCCATAGGCTGCAGCTCATAGGTTGTATTACTAGGTAAACAGAATAATGTAACACCATAAGAGACTGTGTATCAACAATATTAGAATCAAGATGAGATGATGCGCCATCGAAGATAAGGAGCATATTTCCCGGTGGCATGAACTTAGCAAAATAATTAAGCCATGTGATAAACGTTACAGTGGTCATTTTACCATTTTCAATTATTTCAATCTAAGAGCCTGGTGGTAGATTATCCATCCATTCAATCTTCTTACGCTTGCCTTTAAAGAGAAGCATGAGCGCTATTATTCGCCCTAAAGCATTACCACAACCTACTACGGATACATTTTCTGCGTGATGTTGCCCTTACGGGAAAAACATGCCGCGTTTTGTGTAGGTTAAACCTACACCCCTTATCAATATTGAAAATTAGATGCGCCTTGTCCATGAGATCTAATTCAAGCATTACTTGTAAAACCCAATGTCTTATTACTTTAGATGTCAGAGGCATACCGACATAGCCAACCTAAACATTCTACTAAGGTTGTCCTATTTGATTTTTTTTGTAGGTGCGTTAATGACAGATACCCATTTAATGCGTACCATCAAATTCGAGACACGCCCTATAATAACCGATAGGTGAATTTCATACTTTGTTCAATAAATTTCTAATAAATGGCACGCTGTATTCGAGTTAATTCATTACAGATATGTGAAATTTAAAATTCATTGTTAACAAATTCTTTAAAATATGTTCTACGTATCCTACTCAGTTCTAGCAAATATCTCATTCTTATCTAAATATAGTTTTCAAAAGTTTTTAGGTTACCCTACACATTAAAAATTTCATGTGCTTCATGTACCATAATAATTATTAATTTCTAAACGTATTTCTTCTTGGCAACCTCGAGATTTCTTGTTAAATAGCTACTAACTAATTATAATGTAGACAGGATGGCGGCAATCGGTTAAATGCGCATTATTTAACAACTTTAAATAGAAAAATAAAACAATTGAGATTCATTTCATCTATTGCACCTAACTACAATTGCAGATCCTTCAATTTGATCACGAAAATAAGGGTTATTTGAAATCCGATCAAGAGGGATTCCCCTGTTAGGAAAATTGGATACTAGAAAATGCTTTGTGGCAGTTTTCCCTTTTTTCTTCTTTTCTTTTTGAAGTTTACATTATATATTCAAGATAGTCACTCCCAATATCTATTTTAATGCGTCAGCGCTCGTGTGATCTACCTAATCATATGAAATTTATAGAATCCATAATTTTCTTCGTGTGGGAAATTGAAGTTATAAATATGGACTCGATGGGTGGACCTTTTTTATTTCCAAACCTTATTTTTAATATCATGTTGACATTTATGTAATTACATGGAAATTAAAAAAATATTTTACAGCGATCCATTTAAAGTTGTGCGACTAGAATTTGCAGTTATTTTACGAATTTATTTTTGTCAACATTTCTATAAATAGTAGAATTGTAGTTGTTAATTATTATATTGTTTCTTAACAAGAATTGGTTCAAACAATTAGTATTGTTTGACAGAGCACCTGATTACTGGGGAAAACAATAACCTAACTTGAATTCAAACGGATTAATATTTCCAGTGAACAGTATAAAATGTTTTGTGTATCAAATGTTAACTATATCGTAGTTGAATTAAATTTAATTACCTTTGACTTTGCAAATAAACTGAGTAGCAATGTTTGACCTTTATGTATGTTTGTCCATTTTGTACGGCCGTGCATGCAAATTAATGGGATTATAAGATTTTAAATAAATTTGCCAGAGGGTACTACAGGCTGATTCTTGGTTGTATTAAAAATTTAAATGTATTATTTATGTTGAACTTAGCTTCTGTTGTTATTATTCCTATTCGTATTATTATTACAATCTGTTGTTATTTCTATTTCTAATTACCAGCCTCGTTTATCTTGTTTATAAGCTGCTCTTTCTACCTGATTGATAATCACCCACAAATCAAATAAAAGCATCTGTAGAAGTCGAAAAGGTCATATACGGTGCAATCCAAGCGCAGTATGTGGAGTGGTCATTGCGTTAGTTGGACATAATATAAGTGCTTCCAACACTTAATTATATGTAATTTAAAATTTCTTTTACCTTTGGAAGAAAGTATAAATAAAAGAACATTAATATCTTGTCATAAAGCTATAAAGAAAGCTTTAATTCAATCCTACGAGTATACAGGTCCATGTATTTTCTTTAATTCCAAATAGAAACGTAAAAAAAGCGCTCCAAAACTCCACAATTAGACTTAAACTACTAATTGGCCTTGCGTGTTTTCTAGATCTCCTAAACTACCAAACCGACTTTACTTACTTACTTACTTACTTACTTATCCCGTACCTCTTCTACCTTTCAGTGCAGAGGGTTTAGAGTTGAGATTGTATGCTCCTTTACGAATGTCTTCCACTTTTTTCTGTCTTTTGCTATACTTGCTGCATTTTTCCAGTCACTACCCGCAATTTTTAACACATTTGCTATCTCTTTATCCGACTCTTTTCTAGGCCTTCCTCTCCCCCTTTTTTCGACACTAGTTTCTCATACTTCTTTCGCTAGTCTTTGTCCTGGCATTCTTGTCATGTGTCCCCACCAACCAAGCTGTTTTCTTCGATTTTCTTATCTAGCGATTCGACCTCAAGTGATTCTCTTACTTTTGTATTCCTCATTCTATTTCTTCTTCTCACTCCTAGAATTCTTCTTAGAAACCTCATTTCACATGCGCTCAATATTCCTCTATGTCTATCTGTTAAGCACCATGTTTCCACACCATATAGCAATACTGGAACATAAACCTCGTTATAGATTTTTATTTTCGTTTTTCTACTGACTTCCTTTTTATTTATAAATGTTCTTCATAACGCGTTATGCAACTCATTTGCCACTGTAATTCTGTTAGTTTTGGTCTCTCTCTGTCTAATTTGCCAGTGCTTTCAATAATGGCCCCTAAATATTTTACTTTTACAACTTGTTGGATTTTATGGTTCTCAATCCTTATTTAGTCCTCTATATCTTCTAGTCCGATACTCATTACTTCAGTTTTCTTTATATTTATTTTCATGTCAACTTTCAGAAGTTCATCCTTCCAGTGTTGTATGTTTTTTACTAAATCATTCCTAATTGGTGCTCACAGAATCAAATCATCAGCATACACCAGCTCCTTTATTATTACTGGTTGCAATCTTCTGTACCCTACCACTATACCGTTAACTTTGTCCGTTACTGATTTTGAGATTTCATCCATTACTACAACAAATAGGAGAGGACTCAATATGCTGCCCTGTTTTAGTCCTTTTTTCGTCTCAAATTCTTCAGTGACCCCATTCTTCGCTCTTATCATATAAAAGGTGTTGGCTACAATTAAATCATTCACAACACAAAAATCTTATAATTTGCTGCCCATTTCAATTCAACGCCTACTCTCCGAACCTGCCAATACATTCTTCACTAGCAAATTCATCGTTACCTACTCTTCCATTAAAACTCCTCTTATTAAGGTATCTTGTTCACTACCCACCAGCTTCTGCATCTTTGTCCAAAATTCCTCCTTTACACTCATGTTGTCTGATTCATTTGGTGCATATACTGAAATTATTGTGTAACTTTCTTTATCCTTTAATTCTAATTTAATATTCGTTATTATCGCATTTAGCAGTTCCCAACCTTTCACTTCATTTTTATAGTCCTTATGCATCAAACAGGCCACTTCTACTTTCCCCCACACGTGTGAATCCACTCCGCTGTACCACAACCTAAGACCCGCTTCCATCATTTTGAAGCCTTTATCTTTCATTTTTGTTTTGAATAATAGTACTAATTACACTTCTGTGTTTTCAAATTCCATTAACAATTCTTGCTCTTTACCATTCAATCCTCTCACATTCTTTATTTCTGTTTTCCAAATCTTACCTTTTATGGCTCTATTCGCACTTTTAAGTTTATTACTTGTCATACCTTTATATTCTTTTCCATGGCCTTGTTCGTCATATGTTTTTCGGTCCCTGCGTTATACAATACTAGTTTTTTGCTTCTTTGCTACTGGCCTCTGTTCTAAATAGGCTCTAACTTAGTTTGATAGCTTTCCCTTTCAACCTTTCTTCTATTGATTTCCTTGCTATGTATCCTTGAACTTCCCTCTTCCTTTTCATCATATTAGTATTTATATAAATTCTTTGTTCACATTTCCTCAACTTGCTATTATTTCGTAGTATATCCATTTTATCAAACACGTTCTCGGTTTCAACGACGTATTTTTATTTCAAGACCTCTTTCTATAAAGCTCTCCATTTCTTCTTTCAAATCTTTATTATATTTTTTATCTATTTCTAAATGGGACACTATTAAATTCGTTTTCTTCCTTTTCGTCTCAAGATACTCAACTTCTTCATTTAATGCAACAATTTCTTTTTTCATGGTTTCGCTTTCCTTTTTAATAATTTTAAACTGATCTTTATACTCTTTTTGTTCTTCCCTGATTTCTTTTATTTCTTGCAACATTTCATCGTTTCGTTTTATTAATTCCTCCACCAAAATAATAATCTCGTTTTCTTTATCATTCTTTTAGAGGGGTGATCCTATACATTCTCTTTCCCTTTTTCTTTTACTTTCATCGCTAAATTCTTCTTCATTTTCCGAATCATACAGCTCCGACGCCTCGTGTTTATCCAAACCGACTTTAAAGATTGTCAAATTATATGAATACCAAAGGTTCTACTAGACATTTGGTAGCGCTAATTCCTTCCTTGATGCTGCAGATCGAGATCTGTGGGTAAAGAAGCTGGTTTTCTTAGCCTTGTTAGCACCTTTTTCTCTATCAAAGCTTTGCATTTAAGATAAATAAAGCGAGAGGTTTCGAAAAGTATCAAAATAGCTTTTAGTGCATCTACCATTGTATTCGTTTAGAAGAAACTCCTATATGTATTTTCCTCGCTAGAGGACTTTCTAATTCCTTCCCTTCTAAAGCAACCAAAGCATTGGTTTGAATTCTTAAATAATAACTTCCAATAACCTTTCTAAAGAAAATTACCAAACCATTGAAAAATATTTCATCTAGAAAGTCAAAGCACGATTGTTATGACTGCGTTGCAGTTACCCCAAATTAGAAAATAGTTAAACCCCATATATTTCAAACTTCTGCTATGGTGTGAACTAGTCCAAAATTTATTTCGCTGGAGTTTTTAGCAAGGAACATAACAGATTGGACCTAGGTGGGACATGGTCGGCTGCTTGATAAAAGCTCGAGTCTATAACCTCGCAAGAACGAGCAACGTCTTTGTGTGGCACTTTTTTTTATTTTCTTAGAATGACTTCCAGATACTTTTTACAAAAGAGATCTATCAGTTTGTAATGCGTCTGTAGTAACAAAAGTGTTTGGATTCAACAGAAGACTTCCTTTTACTTTATGAAACATTTCGTGAAGTTTGCAAAGCCAAGTAAAGCGAATCGTGTATTGAATAATAATAGCTCTCACATTAGTCTTCCTGTAACTGAATTCTGCGTGGAAAATTTGGTTCGTAGTTAATTCATCTTTTCCGCTTCAGATGTCACATAAACTCCAGCCATTTGTTGGGTACAAAAACATATAAGTAAATGAGAAATCATCTTGGACAACATATGGTCATATAAGATTTGCCTGGACTAGTTAAGACGGCTTTCTTACTTGCTGGTTGGATTTCTTATGCACAGATGTATGCCGTGTAATGATCAGGTGCTTGAAGAAATAGATCTCGCTTCAGCAACTATCACAGATATTTTATATGAAGCAACAAATGCTGAGCAAACCGAATCCGAATGTTTACAAGATACGAATACACTCACAATACTATAAGTTGCAGCGGTTCGGATTCTTCTTCTCAAGAATCTGACACCACATAACGACGTTCTTCTAAAAAAATTCGACTTCTTTGTAAAACACAAAAACGAGATCTACGACAAGCAAATCAAACAAAGAAATTGGTATATACATAGACACATCAGAAAAACAAGCTAAAAGATGTGATATAAAAAGTTTTAAAATAAGATCTGATAATTTCTTAGAGGATGGCAGATATTGTTCGCTTTGTGTCAATTAATTCTGGTATTATCAAAATTATCTTTGCGATGATTTAATGGACTAATAGCATTAAGTCCATAATGGTAACTAGAGCATAACTTTACCGCAAGCGTCCCTTGAATTGGTGGCATTTTTATGGCAGGTCTTCCTGATTTCACTCTTTTTTTGCATTATGCCTGTCTCAGTTCGTGTAAAAATACCATAAATTGTGCTTCTTATAACTTCCATTCCAAAAACGTATCTAACAGGGTGTAGAGGTATCTTTTTTTTTATGAGTATCATAAAACTTGGTAATAATTTCGCAGTACCGACTTTCATTTAAACATTCCATACTTATTTATTAAAAGCAAAACTAGATTAACCAAATTTTAAAAATATGTCGAATATAATATCTCTAACTAACTGACAGTTGCAACAATAATTGTATTTGTGTTGCAATAACTCCATCTAGAGCCCCTTTTCTTAAGTTCTTGTTCACAACATACCCGTAAATTTCTTTGGATTTGCCGTTCCATCTTTGGTAAACAACGACTCCGCGACCATCTTGTTAGTGCATTTGTTGGTTGTAACGCCTGGCTGAGCTTTGGGTAAGAATCATCAACTCTGCTTATTTTAATTTTGCACCACGCATTTTTCTATTTTAAAACCTATCCGTTATGTTTGGATTTTTATCGTTAAATACCTTAAAAGCTGTATTTTATCTGAGAATTGTATTTCTGCGACTTCAATTATTGATGTTCGCAAACATCCTGAGCTGTTTGTAAAAGTCACTCATTATAGGGAATCTCCGGCTTCGTTCAGCTGTTTCGTAACGATTAATGGAAATTGTTGTACATAAGTACATTGACAAGGCTTGGGAGGTGATTCGTTCAAATGGACCATGATCCCATAATGCATAATTTTCCTAGCTATTGGCGGTTAAATTAATGTAATTCTAATGAATACGTATACATCGGTCAAACTGACTGACTTTCAGTCTATTTGGTTTCTCGAACACATTATTTGCCTTGTGGTCATAACTCGAAAACGGTCCACATTTACGATGTAAACATTTTTCCCATCAAATTTATCAGAATCAAAAAGACAAAAAAGGTTATGACAAGAAAAAGCAGTAGCGCCATCTAATTTAAGCACTTGCAGACATTTCTGAAACACACAATGTTCATCAAACAGGGACCCTTGATAGTGAACAAAAATATCCTTGAAATACCAGAAGAAAACGTTGGTCAGTTTAGACAGATATTATAAATGAAGTTAATGATTCTTCGTTCCCTGTTTAACCGCCGATATGTAGAAAACCATGCATTATCAGATGATTCAGGTGAACTTTTTTGGGTATTTTAACTAGAAAAATCAGTTTGAGTTACCGTAACTATTTGAAACTGGTTAAACCATATGAAATAGCAGAGTACAATTTCTCTAGAAGCTGAGAGACGTTTCATGATGTTAGCGGCCTGCTACGGTACACCAAATTATTTCTAAAAACCTAAAAACCAAACCCGACATGGTTTTGAAGCTGTTGCGTATTTTAGAAGATACTGAGCTTTCTCTTTTGAGAATGTTCTCCGGATCTAATGATCGGGTAGTGGATTGATCGAGAAAGATCACTGGCAGATATTTCAAGTTTTTGTTTAGTAGAATAGTTAGTGTACCTTTGTGTGTAGCTTCCTGCGCTGATTCAGTCATTTCATAACAATTTAAAGATCGCATACCAAAAGAAGCATCTTTTAATAAGCGATCATTTTGTGTTCGTTACATATTAATGCAAGTTTTATAATAAATTTAATTATTTGTCTCTACGACGGTGATTTCTTAATTCTTTACCTTCAGGATGTTGTCTTTTAACCCCTGTTTGCGGTTACATATGTGGAGATTGTTATCTTTAATTAGTTCTCTATCTAACTATCATCTTTATTTTAATGTTTTGGAGATTGTTAATTAATTCCTTAGATAGACACTGGACACCCAATATAAATCTTCAGTTCGTTTAATTTTGATTGTTCGGAAAAAAAAATCAGGTGTTGTTTTTTTAACCTTCTCTCTGTTGCCTTGATACCGTTTTGGTGGAAATTTGGTTTTAGTCTTCTTGTTTTATTATAATTTCTTTTGTAGGATTCATTTGTATCACTTCCCATTAACGTGTTTTAAATATTTCAAGTTCTCTCGATAACCAAATATTGATGTACTTTTTTTCTTATCTCAAGCTTTAATTAACCCTTTCGGAACGGGAAACGACTGGAGGTGTATTTTTTTTTACCCACCAGACGAGAAACGACTCGGTTTGAAAGCTTGGAGGGTATGTTTGGGACGGGAAACTTCCGCAGTTTTATAAACATGTGACATTATAATGACCAATAACGCCCATATTTCGCGCTGATTGAATAAATTTTCCTCCCTCTGTTTTATGTTCAGCCGGCTTGTTCTATCATCATTCGCGCCTATTTTACAAGCAGTATACTGTATTATGCGTGTGGGGTACATCTTTTGTACAGAAAATGTCTCGGCGATCGTATTAAAGCAAAAAATCAGAATTTAACAATTTTTTAGAAGGAATAATTTGACGCATGCGGACGGGAAACGACTACAGTCGGCACGCTGTCGGCGCCCGTCTGTCGTCGTCGTCAACGTGATTGCCGCCGGAGGCGGCGGCGGCTCCTTAGAGGACTTAACCTCTCTTAAGCCTGGTGGCGGTTGTTTGTTGGATAAGAAGGGAGTCAACGGAATGGTGAATTTGGAAGAAAAAAACGGTTAGTCGTCAATGTCATGTCATGTCATGTCAGGAACCAAGCAGTCCCCGCGCCCGTCCACGGCGATGGTGGTCTGGTGGAGACGGTGGAGCAGGCCGGAAGCAGGGTCCTCCAAGATCCCCGCCGATGTTGATGACCCATGTTCAGGTGGAGTGCCCAAGGGGCGCCCGTCCAGCCAGCACCGATCGTTTTAAACACCGCCTTCCCGAAAGGGTTAAATGTGGACTCGGTCTTTGTTTTCTCTATGCCGAAAATAATAATCTTCTCTTAGAGCCTCTTAATTACTTATCACGATTTTCCACCTGTCCGTTTAATTAATATTAAAGTAAAGTTCACGCTGAATTTTTCTTTATTTAAGTTTTTTGTCTTGAAAGACGTATGAGGTTGGATTATGTTGATCACAGATTCCGCTTGTTTCCTAGCAATGTTGCAGGATTTTCTAAATCCCAAGTCGTAATTTTCTGTTTTAAGATAGTCGCTGGTTTTTAATTCAATTCAATTCTATCTCTGCTCGCTGACGATTCGAGCCGCTGCTTTTATCTTTCTTTGTTAATTATTACTTCAATTGTGAAATTTCTAACTTCGAGATTTTCTTTTTCATTGGGGAACTCCGGTAGATTTTCCCCTGTCAGTTTGTAAAATTTCACTTTGATTGACTAACCGTAAGATGCTCCTTTCCAACGTCTGTTTGACAAAGCACTTGTAGATGTGTCCCTAGTTTTGCTGGGTATATTCCCGCTATCGGTTAGTTGAATAAAAATTCAACATCTTTAGCCAGCATCCAGTGGAACGTCTTCATCAAGGTGACTTGGTGCTTTTTGTGTTGATGACTTGTGAGTTTCAGTGGTTACACTCTTTCTTTTGTGTAATTATTATTGCTAAATTCCTGTGCAGTTCCGAAGTGGGATTACAGTTTTTTGGATAGCCTCAACAACGTTGCAGTTTTCTTCATCCTTATTTTCTTCCATGAGCCTAATACTATTTTCTTGACTTTGAGAGTTCAGCTTTAAACTCCAAGAGGCTTTATCTACTATTTGCATTCGACAGTTCAGATGCGGAGAAGGACATATCCGGACTGCCCTCATCTCTTCAGTGGAAGTTTCTGGCGTGTCCGTTCAACCTTATTTCTAGTTTAGTATTTTTCTTGAATTTAAATGCCTACTAATTCAGTTTCAAAATTTAGAAAATTGGATATGCACCAATTGTTGCTTTTTCCTTTCCTTGAAATCATTCTGGCAATTTCTTTTCAATTTAATTTTTGTTAATTAAAAGTCTGAGATTAACTTTGTTGTATTTTTTTAAATCTTTCTTTACAGAATTGTGTTTACTTTGGATAGATTTATCGACTTGGTGTCAGATATACGGGATGTCCCGGTAATTATTTGGTGTTCTTGAACTTTGATTGGAATTTTATAATTGTATTACTTAAGGTTTCGATGTTTACGATAATACTTACTTATTTATTTGATATTCTGCATTTATGCTGTGTAATTACTTAAATTTCCTTTTGAGGTTTGCTTTCAATATACGTCTTAATTAATTCTGCGCTCTTGATTCTGTATGTAACCTGATAACTTACGCTCAAGGCCACCTTCTGAGTTTAGAGGGCTAAAACTAAAACTAACTGACGCCTGAGAATTTTCAAAACCTTTATTTTATATATTTCCCTACATAGATATCAAATAAAAACAAACGGAAACCAACCCAGTCTTCATTCCCTATAAACAGTAGGTAGTTAAATAAGTTCTTACTCGCAGAGCATATTTTGTTGAAATTGAGGATAATTTTTTGAAGTCAAATTGTGTCTTAGATAAATTAAAAATTGACCTGCGAGGGCGTTTTTCTTTTTTACTTCATATTAAAGAGTTTTTAGCCTGCATTTCTATAACAAATATCGAAAGCAATGCGTTCATATTGAGAAACTACGAGTCATTGGCAATTCAAACGATAGATGTCCGTACTGGTTCCAATGCGCGGCACAACACTAAAATGTCGGTGCCTTTTGGAAACAACATTTAAAAAGCGTTAGAAATCACCCACTCAGTGAACACAATAAAATTACTTGTATCTTTGTTAAAATGTTCTTTATGTCACAATAACAGTATTTAAAATACTTAATTACACACTATAAAACCATCATGTTCCTAAAAAATTTAATTTATTCAAGCAGAATTCTAACATAATTTTTCGTTATACCTTCTAAAAAACATTTAATTAAAGGTATTTTGTTTACTTCTTTAAAAAGCTTTCCGTAATTATCTTTCTTTTCATTCTGTTTGTCATATTTTCATTAAAGAGATGAAGGCAAGAGCATTACAGTGCCTCTATAAAGAACAACCTGTGTTAAAAAACTAAAACGTTATTAACCAAATATAACAATGTTACAGCAAGTATTACATCAACTTCAAGAAACTCGGAGACGTACAATCTATTACAGTATATTCAAGTACGTAAACAACTTCTTCAACTTTCAGTATTTATTTTTCCTTTATATGTCGAGAGAAATATTTTGAAGCACCCTTGACAGATTGTTCTAAATTAACAATGGTGTTATCACGACTTTTATATAGAACCGTAAAGCACCTAGGGATTTGTCAAGAATTTTCTTTTTTCCGTCAACTACTATAAGAATTATTATTGGAAAAACAATGTCTGAGAAAATTTATTGGGTTACTAGTGCAAAAGATTAAAATAGAAATGTCAAGGTTTAGAAGAGAAAAATATTTTGGCTTAAATAATACTTTTAACGTTTATGCAATAATTCTAATAGAAAATAAAAAGAACGTTATAAAAAGAACGAACCTACAGTGAAGCCATGACACGCCAACTCGACAAGCTTCGATGACTTCTTTATATCTTCAACTTCTCTTGATGACTATAAAACGGTTTTTGGGTGACTCATTGTTTACAGTTTACCTGCGTCTTGAATACCACGGTGCAGCAATCTAAATATATCTTAAAAAGTGTCAAAAGTCCATTATATGCATGTAACGGCAAATTAATGCCAAATTTTTAACGTGTAGGATAAATCTCAAAGTGCATGACTAGAATTATTGTCGTTTTAACCTTAAAACTGTTTGCTCTTCTAAATTTAGAACAGAATTTCCAAATCAAAAGAAACCACAATAAAATGAATCGTTTAACATGCATCTTTATTATAGGAATATTGATTGTATTACTGGATAAAATCCCCTAGTGGGGAATTTAATAATGCTTTACTTACAACATGCGTGATGTTAAGAGTTTGTTATGTAATTGTCAACCCTTGATGAATAACTCCCTCTTCGCTACTATATCATTACCTAAAATTACGTAAACTTTAAACGCATTTGATTACAATTTCATAAAGTTAATAAACTCCCACCTAAACTAAATACGGCTTGCTTCCTGTAACATTACATGAAATTTTAATTCGTATATACACAGGATGTTCCAAAGAGGATAAATTACAGAAAATTATAATTTTAGAGAGACCAAGCGAAAAAGATCATTTTATTTTCATTGTTATAATGCTAAACTTATTTATTGCATATTGTGTTTTGTATATCTTAATGTTATTACATTAATAAATTCAAGAAACTGCACAATTTTTATTAATAAGTAATTTAATAAAGTGCACAAATTATATACAGGCTGCTCCTCCCAAAAAAACGCCCCAAGCGGTAACTGGTTTATTTATTCTGCGATTTAAATAAATTAGAAATTAATTTACGTTAATAAAGAATTTATTTGTGAATTTAACAAGCTGACTTTGGCGCACGAGATACTTGTCAAAATTGAAATGAATTTTTAAAGCGCAATTTAAAAAATTCTCGAGCGTGCCTTGGAAAACAATCAGAATCCAACGTTCGGGAAATTCTTGCTATAAATGCACACTGCTTACCGTCTATTTTCATTGCATTTGAAATACACTTGCAACATGTCCGTCAATTGATTGTTATCCATGTTTTATCTCACTTCACAAGAAATTACCAAACAGAACTATAACATAATCAGAAATACTAAGGAAAGTGATACTAAAGCTTAAGTGGCATATATGTCAGTATTCCGAGAAACTTGTATGTTAGAGATTGTTACATTTAAAGAAAATCTTCTAAGTGAATCAAGTTAAAAAGTATACGTTGTCGTTTGAAATATTTGATTAACTCGTTTGATAATAATTGCATATAAGGCCTGTTTGTGGTATTTCTACAATATTATTTAATTTTCGATTGACTTAAACTACAAATAAGAAGTTGGGGAGCTTTTTTGAAAGAGAGCCTGTAGATAAATCAGTCAAAATAGTCTGTACATAAATATTTAAATGCACATGAGTATATCACATACAACACGAGTACTGTTATTACAGCCCCTACACAGTGATTACGGCCGAATTAAATCATAAATCATCTCGATTTTTACTTTTTCTATTTTTGTTTTCTCTCCACCTTCTTCTTTAATAACTGCTTCAAGCAAGAAATGGTCGCTTCCAATTTCATAGTTCTTTTTGACCCTAGCATTATTAATTTCTCTTCTATTATTCTTCCTCGTTATAACATAATCTACAATCAATTTCTCATTTCTGCTTTTTATCTCTCTTGTTATTTTGTGTATTTCTCTGTGTTTTGTTCCTCTTTACCATTACTTCCAATTATATCTTTTCATCTCTTCGTATCTTTGCCTACTCTTGCGTTCAAGTCACCTACTAAATAAATTTTTCCGTTTGCTTTCTCTATCGTTTCTTGCAATGCCTCCCAGAATTCGTCTTTTACTTTCTGCAATTCATTCTCATTCGGTCCATAGCTTATCATCATTGTCTGTATGTCTTTTCCTCTACTCATTTCTACAATTAGGATCCTCTCATTAACGTCTTAGCCTTAGCTCTTTCTTTTTCCTTTACTCCACCTAAGGTCAGGAGGTGTCCCGATTCCATTATTTTAGTTCATTCTCCCTTCAATTTAGTTTCAGTTATTGTCAGTATTTCCGCATTACTTCTATTAAAGTTTTCAATTAGCTCGAATTCTTTTCCATTTATTCCTCATATGTTCCCAGTTTCCAATTTCCAGGTGTTTTTACCTTTTTCCCAATTTCCTTTTTTAATATTATTTTTATTGTTTATTTCCAGTTCCTTAAGTTTTTGTCCTATTTCTCGACTTAGTCGTTCTTTTACCCATATTTCATATTCCCGTTTCCCTTATTTCTTTGTTTATTTTTTTCCTTATTTGTTTCCATTCTCGTGTCCGTATGCATTGCCAGGGTCGTCATTTAACAAATAAAAATATT
>VTPC01001229.1:0-32861 GCA_011009095.1 Ignelater luminosus
ATTTTGTCCATTTTCACAAAAAAACTCACATCAACTTACTCAAACGAATGTTACATAAAAACTGCGCGTCCAAAATGGCTGAAACTTTGGTGAGTAACTGTCAACAGATGAACAACGAAATTCAGTAGCTTTTATTTACGAGTGCTGCCATCTTCACGTTGAGGTCGGAAACTTTTCAGACCACCCTCGTAGTACATCCTACTAGTATAAATGATAAGACTGATTTAAGTTATTTAAACGCGGAGAGTTTTTTTGCACGCAAAAATCAAATTATTAATTTAACTTGTTATCCCGTGTCAAAATTTAACATCTAGTTAGGCTCTGCTAAGATCTGTTCGCTGCAGAGCATAAAACTACTTACTTAGATCCTAAATAGAACATAATTTATGATCTAAGCAAGTTTTGCTTTTTTCCAGTTTCAGCACTTATTAGTACTTATTTAGGTTCTCGTTAAAAACTCTCGCAATACCTCATAGAGCTTATCTAGACTCTATTTTAGGACCTATTGAGATCTTACTTAGTATTTAATTTTGTATAGTTAAAATAAATATTTTACATTGATTGGAAGAAGGAAGCAGAAAAAAGAAGAAAATCGAAACGAAATTTTAATTTTAAATTATTGTAATTTTTAATTTAGTTTTGTAATTTTTAAGTTATTTCTGCAATCGATTTTTTTTTCTTGGTATAAATAAAAAAATTTATAAATAATTATTACTACAATTATTATTATAACTCAAGTTTTATTTATTTTTTTAAATTGTACAACTGCAACAAAGATACTACTAAAACAAAAAAAAGTTTAAAGTATTTTTAAATGATCTATTATGTGTTTAATTTTTTTTCCCATAATTTCTTTTGTTACTTGTACATTTATTAACAAATGGCGTGAAATCTTTCTTAAATTAAAAATTAACCATTAATATATTTGACTGCATAAAAAAATATTTCAATCAACGTTTCTTAGACGATAGTTTCCCAGTTGTATTTAGATGATAATCAGTCGAAGTCTGAGGTTGTCTGGCTGTTAGATTAATTACTGCTATATTGGATTCATCCATATAAAATTTGCATCCAGGTGAAATTTCCTTCTGTAAAAAAAATTATTATTTAACGCCCTAGTAGAAATACAATATTGTGATGACATCATTTTTCAATTTTACAATATTTATGCTAATACGTGAACCTAAACAATCACAATATTTATAATAAAGAAACAAAATCTATAGTTTATCTCATTTCTATAATTCTTGTTGTTTTTATTGTGTTGATAACAAAACTTTTGAAACACTAGAATTCTTCATTGAAAAATGTTGACAATATTGTTATTTGTTTTTTGTTAAAATCAGAGATTAGATTGTCATTCAGAAAAGGTAAATGTTTGCATTTCGTTAAGTTACCTTTTGTTGTTTGTTTATTATTTGGAATAAAAATTTATTTTTTGTGTTTATTACTTCAATATTAATTGTAATCAAACCGATTTGCACATAAAAACGGATTTACTACATTTTAACCCTATTTCTACATATGACATTCGTTTGACAGAAGATTTTCTAGTGAGAAATGTGTAACTAGGAATAGTGACACTAACATATGTAAATAAGTTTGGGGTATAACAGTGCATGCAACTAAAACTCTAAACATTTAAAATGGATTGGAATTATAGAAATGAGATAACTATACGTACCTGAGATATCAATCGCCAAGCCGCCATATTAGTGACCATCTTTTTGTTTTCACGTTAAATTTAACAGATCGTCGGCATGTCAACACCTAGAGATTTTATAAATTTATGCATATGTATTTACTTACCTCTAACGAGAAAAGTAGTACCACACTGAACACTATAAAAACTTCAAAATAACACGCAATAAAATCAACACATCCACGTGCACGCTGTTCTTTTCTTGTTGCTGCTACGTAAAGCTGCTCGGTCTACGCTTGCGCTATAGCCGAAGTGTGAAAGTAATGGTCGAGCGAGAAACGATCTGACACGACAATCAAGATGTATTAAAAATCAGAAATTATCGAAAACAAGATTGAATTAATTTGCAAAAATATATTAATAAATAATAATGTACATTGGCGTACCTGTCAATCAACAAGAACTTGAATAAAAGTACATATTTAGATTCTAAACAGCACCTATCAGAACTTCTGTAGAAGAAGACAAATATTATAATGTTAAGTGAAACCCGAACAACTAAAGACTTTGAAGATGTATCTATCCTTGTATATAACCTAATACGTTGTGATTCCAACAGTAGGCATATGGGTGGAGCATTCGTCAAGATTTAAAGCTGCCTAAAATAACAAAAATAGTCGAAGAAAAACAACTTTTTAAAGAGATTTGAGGAAATTTGTGAAGATGTAGATCTTGTACACCTCTCTCTTGATTCAGTGTCAGTGTATGATTTTTTATAGCTTCGTCAGATAGTTCACCTACTACACTACCCTCGTCAAAAGTCTTGTTCGCAATTTTCTGGAAAACTTCCTACACCACTTTATACCACGACGTACGGTAGTCGCATAAGAAGCCTTTTGATTCGATACATCTACAAAGGATTGATACTGTTGTACTTAGCGATAGAAGATGCTTTCTGTACAACTCCCATTTTTATTTGTATGTCTGTCATTTCAGGAACTTCTTCGATTGTCAAACACAAGACCTTTCTTTTATCTCTCCATTTTCCAACGATAACATGTGTATTACTTTCGCGTGCAATCATGGCTCTCTTCCGAAGTGTTGCTTCCGTTACTGGTTTGGGATTGAATTTTCTGTTTTTTCTGAGAGTTCCTATTAGATGGGTTTTTCTTTCCGAAAGGTCATGGGCGAGACTAACGTTTGTGTAAAAATTATCCGTACACAGTGTGCGTCCGCAATCTCATAAGGGCTGCTTAAGTTCCAGAACTATGCGACTGGCAATCAATTGTTCCTTGCCAGAATAAAATTTCAAGTTGTAAGTTTCGCTTTCTTGGAATATTTTGGCAGAAACTGAGGCGATCTTTGAGTAGAATCGTTGTTTCGTCTATGCAAACTTCTACGTTTGGAGTACATGCAACTTAAAATTCTGAAACAAGTTCATTTGCTAAAGATTGGATTTCATACAACCGACTAGTAGCATCTGGCATCTCGTTGTTTACAAAATGTAAATTTGATAAAAATAACTAAAATCACATTCTGGACATACCAGTATATTTTTTAGTAAAATTCGTTAGCTATACCAGATATAATTTACTGCTGTGCATATCGGATTTGTTTTCTGAACTATGAGAAGTAAAATATCTGCGATAAGAAGTTTATAAAAATCACTTGGTTCGTTTTCATCTCTTTTTTCGAAAAACGTTGCAGAAAACCCTGGATTTTCAGCAAATGGAAAATCCTCCAAATTTTCTAAAGTAATACCGTTCTTTACAACTCAAGCGTTCACTTAAAAGCTTTTATTCTTACACTACCCAAATAACACGCAAGTCATGCAAGTCGGCAATCTTCGTTTCGCTTTTGTCTGAACTATGCGAGAAACTTATATCGCTACCTAGACTTGCAATGGTGTTCCTGATGTCTCTATTTATCTGAAAGTCTGTCTCCAATCTAGGTCTTTTAGACTTTATGTTTACATAATCCGAGTCGCTATACGATGAATACGAATTCTTATAATCTGGGTCATCTACTGAATCATTATCATCTATTTCATATTTGTATTGAATATCGCTTATTTCGTCCACTGTTTGCTGCAGCTCTGCTTTCTCGAACCTTTTACCATTAATTTTGCGTCAAAACGTATGCACTAATCATCAGCAACAAAAAGTAAAGTACAAAATACTGACAGCTGATAATCTAAATCATATAACGTGTAATGAGATCGAGCAGTATCTCCATCTATGGAGGCATCGACGAACTATATTGCCAAGTTTTAGTCATAAATGAAATACACATTTAATTTCATAGATTATGTGCCCGCGTAGCGTACACATTCTTGTGTACCTTTCTGAGTACACATAAGAGTTAAAGTGTTAACGAATATAACTTTCTCCCCTTGAAATTAAAATTTGCAACAGTGTTAGATCAGTTAGAAGTATGGTTGTTGTATAAATAAGTAAAATTATGAGATGTAACTGGCTAGTCATACAGATTATTATTTATTGCGTTGTTACTTTGTTGGTAGTGCTGCTGTTTATAGTATTACTTTAGATAATTTTCTTTGTATACTTATATTGATTTATATTTATGTAAAGTGTAGAAGAGTGTAAATACTACGATATACCTATCTGAAGTAAATAAATTTATTAAAGAAAGTTAGAAATACGATATTACGACACCAGAAACAGTATCAGAAAGAAACTAGAAAACATACCATCAGTGTCAATGCACGATGTTTCAAGGACAAAAGTGGCAACTATTTGTTTAAATTGGTATATTATACAATATACAATATTATTATCTTGCCACTTGGTTGTTGTAAATAGGGATTATATGCACTTTAGACGTAATCTAAATTCAAGAGCTTTCCATTATTTTGAATGTTTTATTTTTAGAAATCATTCTGGAACTGTGACTTGGCACCCGTCCACAACACATTTTGATATTCCAAAGAGGATCATGTTTTGTTTTCTTCAAATTACCTGTATAAGTACTGAGTTTTATACACTGCTAGATTCTGTAACTCGGTATAAAGTAATACTTGCAAAAATGAAATTTGTTTTGGAATTTTATCTTCTAGCTATCAAAAAAAGATATGTTGAGAAAATATTTATATTTGCTTGGTTTGCATCTGAGATTGCAAACTAACACCTTGGAATGCACGGATGCAATTTCCAAAAACACAAAAGTAATTTTACCTTAAGTTTCTGTAACATATACTCATTATGCAATAGCCCCGTTGGTATCCCTTGTACCTCTATAAACTGACTATTTTGGTTCTTATACTGGTATTCAGGTTTCTTATTCCATTTATTGCAGTAAATGGAACCAGTAAATGGAATGGTACAACACTTTTGGCTTACAAAGCCATAGCACTTTCAAAAAATATTTTCAGTTAATTAACTTTAAATGTCCTAACTGTTAGATCGATATTATCAGTTTTGTCCAGACAAAGTTTCAAAACAAATTAAGCTAAATAAGATTTGCAAATAACAAATTTGTTTTAGACAAAGATAAGCTAGAAAACATAAATTAGAATAAAAATCCCCCTATTTGTTAGAATTAATGTAAGATAACTTTAAACAAAATTGAAACGGGGCTTATAATACACCGAGAAAATAAAATAAGGAAGATGGGATAGATGATTACAACGAGATATGATGATCTACTTAAGATTCGTATCCATAAAAAAAGGACCAGATAGTATGAGAAGTTAATGTAACGGTAAATGTATTGCAAAAATGCGAAAATTAGTTTCACTCAAGACTTTTCCACAAATCATTGCCAGTTTGTTTATAACCTAAAATCACCACTATTATAATTTCCAGCTAAACAGAGCTTGTAAATTAATGGGGTTAGTTGTACTACCTTGTAATTATGTAATGTTACATGGTATACGTATAGAATATAATTCTCTCCTACATAAATCCAATTATTTCAGAAATCAAACATTTTATCAAAATATATAATGGCGAGATGTTTGATAATTTTAGTTTAAAATTAGAATGTTTTTGTCTTAACACAGGTAAAAACTAGAAGTTGATTCAATTAGGAAAGTATAATGTAAATAAAAAAGTTCATTTCCATTATGTTTTTATAATAACATTGCGAAAAATAAAAAAATTATTCAAAATTAAAATGAGTGAATTGAATATTTTTTTATAATTAAATTACAAAAAATAATATACTATAAACAAGTTATATGTTTCGTAATAATTTTCATTATTAACGCTTGAGAAATTTCTGAAAAAACAAATTTTATTTATTAAAAAGCAGAATTGTTAATAAATTCTTTACAGAAGAGTTTTCTTTTGATGTAATTAAAATTAAACTGTTTACAATTTTTTTCATATATTTTTTTCTCTCCTTCAAAACATTCACCGAAACAATTTGAAAGACGTATAAGTTTCTTAAAAAAAGCAGACGTGAGCTTTAATTTTCCTCGTGGACTTGTAAATTGCCGCTTGAGACTTACACAAAAATAAAACGCTTTAGCAAGTTCTTTTCAAGTTCAATTTAAAATTGGCAAACACAGGCTGAATACGAATGTCTTTCGTTTGCAGAATAAGGGTAACTTTATGAAGTTGTTCCTTCAAGAGACATATAAAAGTTTTTCTCCAACTTTTGAAAGATTATGTCGTTTTATGCTTGTAACATTCCATTTAAGATATTCTGATTCTACTAATGTTATTCTGACATATAAAGTTAGTTTATGGGCGTTTCATAAAACCAAAATATGTTCCACTTTATGTATAAGTCACTAAAATTTTTACTTTATTAACTAGGCTTTCATGGTACATAAATCACTCACATCTTCAGAAATATCAGAAAGCAAACCCAAACAGAATACATAAAAGAAAAACTGGAAATTTACAAGATTGAATGAAATTGAAGATTATGGAAAAATGGAATAAAGTATTGCAAAATATACAGTAGAAAAGTTTTAAGAATCTTACCCGCAAAAAGGAGAAAGTAGCTATTGGTTTGCAAATTTCGGTGAATTTTGCATATTTATCTGTCTATTTTTCTTAATTCTCTGTTTAAAAGTTATTTAGTCACCTCGTCATGGCTTTCACGAATTTCTATTAGACGTTTTTGATCGGTCTGCTTGTATTTACTTCACGATCACTATGACTATAAGGACTACTTATTTTAAAAGCTTTCAGGTTGATGGAGCTAAAAAACTCTACTAAACCTAAGAAAAACAAAGATTTCAAGTCTGCAAATTATTCAAGTTTTAGAAAAATTTTACATCGTAAATACTTAAATCAAAAGGACGCCACTCGACGCTTGATTAAAAGAAGGCGAATCCAGAAACTTTTGTGGCGGCCTTATTATTTTTGTTTAGACAATAAAACAACAAATTGATAAATTAACAAATAGTCAAACTTACCTAATATATTACTGTTTAATCGTTGACTCTAATTTCGATCAACTCTAATTGTTTATTGTTAAATTTAAAAAACAAAAAAATTAAAAGTGACATTACCAATAATCTTAAGTAGCTGATAGTTTAAGCAAACGACAAATTAACACAAAACTCATTAACGTTTAAACACTTAAAAATTGGAAGTTTTCAAAAAATATGTTGAGGATTTTTAAACCATTGTGTCTCAGCTGTCAAAACTAATATATTCTGAGACATTATACCAACAAGAACTTTATAACTCTGTCTTCTCGTAGAATGATTTAAAAGATTTATCAAACTTTATAAAGTGTGCAATTGTTAATTTACATTTATTTCATCAAAGTCTTCATTAGGTTTCATAAAACTTGTTTTAGTTCTCCCACCGTTCCATGGTGACGTCCTTACATTACATATTTCAGTCAGGCAAAAAGGAATAAGTCACAGAGCGTTAAGTGGAAGGAGTAGGGGATGTGGTCAATGACGTTCACCTTGTTTCTGGAGAAAAATTACCATGTTGGAGAATCTAAGAATTGTTTCTCCACAGCTGTGGACGACCATGCCGAACACGTTCACGGAGACGTCTTAAGACGTAATCATTACCTTGATTTTGCATCTTTCTTTTCGCACCTTTCCAGTGGCTCTTTACTCACAGTTCTCGCTTTTAGCTTCGAGATCTATGATAATTTAAAATAAGATATCCTAATCGTCGTTCGTCTTAATCCAGTCGCGAATTACTTGCAAGCGCCACTACTTTTGTTAAAATTAAAAAGTCTCACGATTGATATTAGGAGATTCAGTAATGAACAGCCATCAGTTCTTCCACTTTCTTTACACTAGAAAGCATGCACATCTTCACCTCCCTTCTTCTGCTCGCATTGTCTTCGGTGGACTTCCTGCCGTCTTTGAAGCAGTTGAGCCATTTGAATAACGTCGTACCTTTTTTACCTCCTTTTTGTAAGCTTCTCTTAAAATTTTCATTTTTGCTCACCCGCTTTTCCCAAATTTAACAAGAAATTTATTCTCATTGCCCAAGTAAAAAGAATCCTACACATGGTCGGTTACCAAACTACTATTGTGGAATGTTGCGGTAGAATATAGGCACGCAGATAGATGTTGATTGCGTTCGCAGTATTACCAGATGCGGAGAAAAAAATATGTTAAGGTGACTAACTTAAACTAAAATATGATTAGATGGTAAGGACTTAATGAATTTATTAAAGATGTAGTTCTAAAAAAATAAGGTTAGGATTGGAAAGATATCTGTTAATTAATGTGATTTAGACTTGTTTGCTTATATGAAAACCAATTTAACCGCGAATGAAGACTGGAAGGGAAAAAATGTAGAATTAGTGGTTAAGTTTTAAGATTAGCTCAATATTTTAAATTATTAGGAAAGTTTTGTGCTAAAATTAAAAATAAATCTGGCAAGAATCTTAATGAAATGCTATGAAAGATTTTGTCAATATTTAATGTTTAGAAGCTAGACAGTTTTTTTATACTATTTGTTCTATATAACAAAATCATTCCAATAAATAATAAAAGCAGTAGTATTAACAAACGGTAATAGCAGAAGTGTAAGAAACTTGCAGTGACGTATTAAAACAAAGACACAGTTTAATCCATTTGATAACGTGGAAAACAATTCACGGTTAAGATTTCATGAAATCTGTAAGACAACGTATAGTTAAGAAATAGAGAACAAAGAAGAAGAAAGAAACAACTCTTTATATTTACGAATTAACCCATAAACGAATCAACAAAAAATTGAAATGATGCAAGTACGGTTTGTGATAACTAAAAATAAATCGCACAAAATTTAACTCCATGCTGTTCGAATTTCGCAATTGCATCTTGTTGGAGTTGGTCTTGCATTACTAACACAGGCACACTTCTTCTACTGCTCAACATCAAAGGCACGTTATGTATTATATTGAGATTTAAATTGTTTCTAGGTGAAACGAGTATCTATCTATCTTTTCGGTATGCGAACTATGACTTTAAGAAAATGCAGCAAAGAAAAATCATTTGTTGTACATAAAATGTCTTAATTTGAAAACTGTAATAAAATTACATTCTTATTTTTGTCACCGGGGGCGATTATTGACAATTAAATAACATCAAAGCTGATAGGTATAGACGCTATACAGCTACACTGCTATGATCAGCAGTTACTAGGAACTAAGAAAATACTAAGATATACACAGTGCTTTAGTTGTATTATATACTTGAAGAGTAAAAGAAATTAGATTTTACTTTTCTCGATAGGCCTGTAAAATAAAACGTTTAGAATACGAAGGATAAGAAGATAACGAAATATTCAGCTTTATCTATAAGCTTTATGTGCCACGCTATTATGGAACATCCTGTGTCGTCCAGAATAATTTTACAAAGTACAAGCAACTAAAGAATTACAGAAAACGAATACGAAACTCTTAGTAATTTATTTACTCACGTACGCTTTTAGAAATGAAAACAAAGACAGATGTTTAAAGTAATTGAAAGTTTTCTCAATCCCTGAAAACTATTTAAACTGGATCTTGACCACCTGTAGAATGACGGAAGTAAAGTGGTTGCTTTGATCTTGTCGTAAATTTTAAAATATCAAAAATTGATCCAGAACGAACTTAGTTCATCTATTGCAATTACTTTGCTTTGTTCTTGCTCAATAAACAGTGAGCTCACTAGATTAATTAATTTTATTTAGGAATTTTTTGTTGCAATGTTAGTACATTTTTTGTCATTTCAATTATTTCGTGTATTGTGTTTTGTCACGCTTACTCTTTCTGCAGAGATGTATGCAAATATTCAGACCAGAGTACATTATTATTATTATCATAACATGAATTCTAGCTGTTCATAAATAACTAAAATACTGCTTGAAATACATGAGAGATTTCTAAAAGAAAAGTTAATATAAAATTGAAATTAGAATTCAAGGTAAAACAGGTTTTGCGTTTTGTAACAGAAAAGATGTAAATAACTGAATGCTTGAGGCTACCATTTTACAGCACAAAATACGAAGCTTAAAAAATTCAGAAAATAGAAGTCTATAAAAATATACGATCCGATGTTTGTAGAATTTACCAAACAATACTTTGCTAAAAAAAATATCGAAAACACTAAAGTCTCGTATTTTTTGTCATGGTTTTTATTATTTTGTTATTATCTGACAAAAACAATAAGTGAACTTATTATCTTAGAACTAATAGCAAAAACTTCTAGGTTGTTTTAGATGAAGTTAGTTATTTGCCTCCACGTGTGCGAATAATTGGATAAAATAAAACGATTGTTTTTCAGTGACCTAGTAATTAAATACAACGAACGCAGTATTCCAACATTTTACATAAATCCATCAAGAAATTGCAGGGGAGCTATCGTGAGAAGCACGACAGAATTCAATTTAGTTACTTACATGTCTTCATGCAACAAACGATATTGCAGGGAAATTTAAAACTTCATAAAGAATGAAATTTCCTCTTGTTTATATAAAGAACCTGTTAGTGCTCTTCCGGTTGTTCTAAGAGAATGGAAATTGATTTTAGATTTTCTTTAATTGTGAAAATGGAAATCGAAAGCCAAGTAGACAATTACTAAAATTACTACTACCTCGTTAAAGGAAAGAAAATAATATAAAAGAATCACCCAAGGGAGGCAGTTTCAAAAATTTGGTTGGACCCTAATTATCACTTCTATTAAAGCAGCAGTCGTAAAATAAATCTCGCAAGGAAATATTTAGAAAAACTGTTAATCAGTATAATAATAAAACTTCTCATCACATTCAAGTTTATCTAGATAGAGTTTGGGTTAACCAGAAGAAAGAAGAAGGGGAAATAATATGAAGAAAAGGAACGAATACCTAAGGCAGATGAGGCAGTAAAAGTTTCCAAGCGTTAAGCTCTGAGGGACTGTAGCTCTAGAGTACGGGGGATAAGTGATTCCGGAACGGAAAATCGCTATTCACGTAAGTTGGCCATGCTTGAATTTCAGGAACAAAAAGCAACATTTTGCAGAAAGTGAAACAACTCGTACACTCAAAGTTAAGTCGTTTCATCTAACACTAAAAGGAAAAATGACTCAATTTTCTACACATTAAAAGAAGTGGAAAAGATATTTTCCAAGAACTTTCTCAGTTTAGCAGACAAAATTGAGATGTCATTTAAGCTTGTACAATCATAAAACACACGTTGTGTAGCAAACTACGATATTTAATATAAGATAAGGGAATTTTAATAAAAGTCAATGGTTTAAAACAGCCAGCAGGTCAGATACGACGGAATTTGAATTTCAATAAGACGAATATTAAAAGTGACATAAATTTTTTCCTGAATTTATTGTGTATTTAAACGGAAGCATTACTGAAATTGTTCGTATACATAATCATGAGAACATAACAAGGAAAAATACGTCAACAGTTGTATAAATAAATTTAAAAATATCCTTCTGGCAGTAATACGCTGTTGAAGATTTTTATTTGATATTTTTAGAAAAGCCAGGCAATTAACTACTGTTTGTTTGTTTGTTGTTTGTTTGAAAAAGAATGTTTATTCAGTAGATATTATTTTTACTTTTTGTATTTAATAAGTACCCTGAATATATTAGTTTGATTATTCTTTCTGAAATTGAAATATGAAGTTGTTTGTTAAAAAGAGAGATCACATCTTCTGTGTTTATTATTTACTTCATGTTTTTATATACGGACTAGTAAAGGTATTTTCTTGTTATAGCTGAAGTTACAAAATAATATTATTTATATTTATAAACAAAAAACGGCGCAAGTTATCTTTTATTTTGTTATTCAGTCCCGGCGCTGAAAATTTTGTAAACTTCAAATAATTCACTAAATCTAAACCTTATAAAGTGTGTTCTCTCATAAATCCGTCATTAGAAAAACGAAGATTAGAAATTAATTTGTGTGAATATTTTTTTAATTATTTTCAAACTTTTAACTGAATACAAAATTATATCAACATTAACAATATAAACTTAAAAAATTATTTATTTCTATAAAAATTAACAACTTTCATGTTAAGGCCACTAATCAGGTTCGTTACGGTTGAATCCTGTAGTTTTTTCAACATCTTCTTCCAATTTTCTTTAAAGGTTTTTTCATTTCTGGTGATTTTATCCATTTTTCTTAGTTTCGCTTTGTATATTGCCCAAAAGTTTTCAATCGGTCTTATTTCAGGACAATTTGGAGGGTGAGGTCTTTTAGGATGTGTTTTATCCCGTTTTTCTTGTACCACTCTATGGTATTTTTGGCATAGTGGCATGATACCAAATCCGACCAAAACAATGGTTTTACAGCATGTGTTTTATAAAAGGGTAAAATTCGTTTGTTAAGACATTCTTTTATATACACCTCTTTGTTTAAAATTTTAGATGTTATGAACAGTGCCGTTATTTTGCCGCAAGTACATATTCCTTGCCATATAAGGTATTTCTTGGGAAACTTATCACATTTAACAGTCTTATACCTTTTATCCAATGTCTTATAGGCTTGAAAATTATAAAATCTTGGTTCAAGTATGTCTATAATCAGCATAAACGTATGTCTCGTCATCCATTAAAATGCATCCTTTATGTTTGGACAGAATCTTCTCATATAGCTTTCTTGCTCGACTTTTTGCTTGAATTCTTCACTTCGTTCCTGTTTGGCACTTTCTTCACTTTTCTTGTTAAAATATTATATTTTTTTTAATTCTGCATATATTTGATGGAACTGTTTGAAATTTTGTTGCAATTTCTCTGACAGAAGCATTCGGATGCCTATCATAATATGGTCTTATTTTTTTCTCCCGAGTAACATTAGCTCGCTCCCTTTTTCCAGTACCAGACTTCCTTTCCGTTGTTTTAGTTTCCCTGTAACGAGACTGTAGTTCTTGGCATATTTAACTCTTTAGCAACCGCTGAATATGTTTTATTAGAATTAGTTAAATAACTGGAAATCACTTTCTTCTATTAAGTTCTTCTTTTGATGCCATTTTCTTAAAAGCTGCAGCTACTCAAACTAACATCTCAATTATACAAATTACAGGTTATGAATATGACGTTTTGTAAAAACAAAAGAATCCAAATCAAACAGGCGACTTTTTCAAATCGTTTCTTTAATGACAGATTTATGAGAGAACACACTTTACTGTCGAGGTTTATAAATATGAGGATTAATTTATGTATGTCCTTTTGAACTCACTAATTCTTAGAAAAATGTTACAAATTACTAAATTCAATAAACTACAATTGATTCAGTAGACCAGTGCAATGATAATAGTTTACGCCCTAAAACATTTTGTTATCATAGCATTACACATTCAAATTCCATAAATAAAAAAACATTTGATGCATTTACTAATAAATTATTAAAAATTAAATAAATTAATAAACAGCAATAAATGAAAGTACTTATATAGGCTACATCTTGCAGAGTTGATGGCCTCCCACATTTTGGGAGTGAACTATTTTAGAAGCTTCGAGGTTCCTTTTCGGACAAAAATGCGAATTCTAGAAATGGTGAAGAAAAAGTGGAAGGTGAAGATAGTAAATACGGAATAAGAGGTAATCAAATATGTGAAATTTACTGTCCCGGTATTCACCCGCACAGCTAAGGAAAATCACAGAAGGCCTTATTGAGCATAGTTAATCTGGAGGTTTAAAGTTAAGTCCACTCAGTTCTGCCGTTGAATGGAATTTAGCAAGATGCGCTAGACTTTTTATAGTAATATAATCCTTTGTTAGTTAAAGCATTTGCATATTTTTAGAAATGGTGTAAGAGAGAGTGAAGTATGAAAGTAATAATAATAATAATAATAATAATAATAATGAGAAGAGACGTAATCAACATGTGAAATTTACTGAGCCAGTAAAAAGTGGTTTCGAGATTTGAACTCCAAGATGTTAGAAAGATTCTTACCCTTCCATCTCTAAATCAATTTCTGGCAGTTAAGAATAGGTTAGATCAGGTAGTATTTTCCAAGCACTGTTGAAGTTTGTTAAGTACTTTTAAAATTGTTTACCCTGAGCTAAAATGAATATCGTTATACTACGTATGATGCTTATGGTACATTATATGCATGAATGGTAATAATTAAAAAATCCGGAAATAATTCAATTAGAATAAAATGCAAATCAGCATCAGAATCACAAAGCGCGTTTAATTTTCTGTTTTATTAGGCAACCTGTTATTAAAATGGCTTTTTATTGTAAAATAAGTCAAACGTACAAATTAATGTTTATTACAGTACAGAATAATTTCATAAATTAATTCAAATGCAAACATATGAAAATAAAACACACCAGATATAATTAAAAAGGCTTACCGTTACCCTGCACATACATATATTTTAGTTACAGGGCATTATCTAATTCATTTTGTAAATTATTCAACAAATTTAATTTTATACAAAATAATTTATGAAATCTACTCACATGTAGTACATGCCCATTCACATGTTTGTTTAAGTATGTACTGTTCTATTTCATTTATATGTAAACCATAAGGTAGGTTAACAAAATATAATCTCGTGTAGGTGGTATATCTTGCTTTGAATTCTAAATAAAATGCAAACTGTATTATTTTATAACTTACAAAGATATACATGTAGTGTTTAAATAAAATATTGCGTTTCTACTATATCATCTTTCCAAAAATAAAATGAAATATTCAATTCTACGACTACGTTTTATGGGATGTCTATTTTGAGACGTTTCAAGAACTTGACGGCATCAAAATTTCATTTTCATTTTTTCCCTTGCAATATAAAGTTATCGTTCCAAATAACACAACAATCATTGTTATTCTATTTCAACTTTCGACGATAGCATTCAAACATCAAAGAGTTAAAAATCTCAAGCTACGCATAATTTTTACTGTAAGAATTTTCGTAAGCTGTATACTAATAATTTCCAATAAGATTTAATTAAGTTAAAATTAGCTTCTGTTTATTTTCTATTGTGGAACATAGAAAAATAAGTAACAGAAGGGCAAGTCTTAATTTTCAACTACCTAATTAAAGCTGTAGACACAACACCAATTATACTGTGTGTTTCATCAATTTTTCAATTTTAATTAAGCCCCAGAGTATTTTAATAAATTATTATTATTTCTCATTTCTTGCTGCTTAAGCAAGATGCATTATACTGGTCTAAGCCTCCCAGTTTCGACGTTATTAACTTTTTTTTGCTTTAATTCTATCAAGCTTTCTGGTACGCCCCGGTATAATTAAGCAAAGTTATTAGCCGATTTCTACTTTTCTCTCACCAACTAATGAGACTTTTTTAGAAATTTAATATCTATCTAATCTTAAAAGGACAAAATCTGCTGCTGTGATAATTAGAAAATGTGGAAGTTTAATGACAAGAACAAAATTTACTGTTAAAAGTAATTGTGAAAATTCTAACTAAACGATTTTGTTATACTGGGTGATCAAGGAATGCAAATCCATTTTTCTTTCTGTATCGGAACATTCTGTATCTGTAGCCCTGATTTTTTAGTGAATGTCAGGTTTTCCGCATATAAGCTTAGAAAATAATCCGGGATAAAACATAATGCTAATTTTAAAATGAATTATCTACGCTTTGTAGCAGACAAACTGTAAGTACAACATAAACATTATGAAGAAAACTTTGTAAGGTAACCTTGCTTATTTACGTTATTGACTCTAGTTAACTACGATTCAGTTGGTTGCCTTAGGCAAAAATAAGTAGGTTATACGTACAATAAAATACAAAAAATTGGTCAATACATATATTTAAAAAAAGAATCCATTTAATACACAAAACATATTAGGCGCCACTGTTTTTTATAACAAAAAAAAAACAAAAAATCATAACAAGAAATTTAAATGGGTTGACAACCCCTATTAATTATCCAGATACGAAATATCAAATTATATTTTAAAAAAATTAAATCGTAAGAATAAAAGTAATGGATTATCATCTATTACCAGGCTCTTGTTAATCTAAATACAACAAAAAGTAAAAATTTTAATTTTAGAATTACACTTTTTTACCAAAAATAAATCTAAGGTTAACTTTTACATTTAACAAGTATTAAAGAAGAAATTTACTTTTGCAAATTTACTTGGTTACTATTAATGATTTTTAATAATTCAGAACAATGTTTATCACAATATAAAAAATTGCAACGAAACGAAAATTGAAAAAAAAACAAAACTTACCCCGTGGAAATCCACTGCGATTCAGATCTGAACGTAGAGGAATGAAAAATGCTGTAAATAACAAAACTACGAAAGCAAAGAAAAATGATTTCAAATAACGTTTCCTGTTTTGATTTGGTGAATCACAAAAAATTTGTACGTTAAGCACACACTTGGCGTCAATATGGTAAATAGACGTACAGAGAGCGACGATTTCCATAACATTTATTTGAAATTTTACAAAAGGTCAAACATTATCTTTATTAGAATTAGGCACTGTTGGTCCCAAGTGTGAATCTCGCAGGTTTTCTTCATCTCACAGCCTGCAGTCTGGACCAGATTAAATTTATTCTAATAATTTTTGGGCTTCAGAAAAGAAGCAAGAAGAACAAAGAGAAAATAACTTACCCCAGTCTCTAGGCTTTATCACACACAGAGCACCCATTTCGCCACAAGTAAAACCACGCGAAACGCTGGCCAGAGACTGTCTTTTTCCGGAAAAAAATCCCACAACTCGTAACGACTCGCTCGACCAATCCGAACCATTTCACGTATTTCCAAGGGAAAAATTTAAATGATCAAGTCAATTCTTATTAGAAGAAAACTTAATCCAGAATCTAACTAAAAAAATACTAGTATGGATTTGTCCTAGTCTCAACATCAGTTTACAAAATCAGCTACCTACATCAGGGTGTAGAATGAAATGATTAAACAAAAGCTTCATGAGATTACTAAAAATGAATGACATAGTTCACTTCAATCTTTTTTTACTGACCAGATCCTAACACTGACCCAATCAATGTAAATTATCTTGCTAAGAGCGGTTCAAATACCCTGAAACTAGAAACAGCAGTCTATTAAATTGTCGTCCCGCTTACAATAATAATAACAATGTTGATCGCCAACCCTAAAAGATGCACAAAAGAATTAAAAACGGGAAGATTAAATTAATCCTTGAGATAAGCTCATCAACCTCAACCATCTCTCTGAACCAGAGAGAACTATATAAAAAATTAAAAAAACCCACTGAAAGCACAAATGGAGCGGTAGCTGAAAGTGACCGTTACAGCTTAATATTCACTAAAGAATAGAAAAGATATATAAAAAGTAAGTCCACAATCTTAAATGAAGTGAACTTAAAATCAATGAACGACTAACTTCCTCATCTAAAACATCTGCTGATGGTAATAGTATGAATGTTTGCTTTGATACAGCGGCTTTTGGATGACAGATGGGCATAGTAAACGCCTGGTGTTGGCAGTGGTTGCGTTGGTGCTGCTTAGTTTGTGCGAGTAATGGTTTTGTAGGCTCTGAAGATGTCCAAGATGACCCGGATAAAGCGATCATCATCCTCATCAAACCGGAAGCCTGGCCGAGTGCTAATCTGAGTGTCTTCAGATGCTTTGCAACATTGAAACATCCTAGCAATGCACACATTTCTAGCTAAGGGCAGTGCCGACGGTATGCCGTTTAAGTGGATGCTGTGGTACACATAACCAGCTTGTTTCTAGACCTCGAACCATTTCCGCTACCAGTGGTGGCATTGTTCTATTGGTATCTTCCTGCGCAGGGTTTCCACTTCGTTTCACTGCTTCTTTCCAGCTGGATAAGAAAGACGAGCGTTCTTGAACCTCATCGTACAGTAAAAGCCTTCTTTCACTTCCTTAGTAAAGACTCTCCCTCCGGGATAGCTTGCAGTATGATTTTTAGGAGAGATAGCTGGTATGAGTAATGAGACGCTTTTATGCTGTCGAGGAGTTTTCTGGTTGCTTGGTAGTTTTGCACCGTTGACGGTTTGATGATAATGCCAACGCGTACAGCGAGATAGCGTCGGGTTTGAGATATCCGTTCAATTGTCTCTCGAGTGAAGTAAGTAAGAAGCATTTTAGAGAGAACCGCAACAGGGGTTTTTTTCATGGTGTGTCTTTGGTTTCTAAAGTCGAGAATCAATTGGCCGTCAAGGCCAGCTGTTGTTTGACGTCATCTCGATGAACCGATAATTTTCTTCTCGTCTTTCTGTGACAGGTTTTTGCAGGTACGCCTGGTAATAATCTTGACTGAAAGTCATGGTTTATAAAAAATCAGCATACTCTTCGAGGGATCTTCTGTAACTGGTACTAACTTAGAGTATGATGTCGAAAACCGCGGCGGCGATGATAATCTGAATAAATCTGGTAACTGTAGAGGTTTTCTTAAAAGAGGTGGAATTTATTATATTTTTAAGACACCCAATAAGACACGTCTTTCTTCTTCGATGACTCACAAAGTAATGTCAGAAGATCAAAACTACATCAAGCAATTGCAACCGTCTTTATTCACACTTTAAAAAAATAGGGATCAAATGCAAAATAAGAGAATGAGTAAACAACCGCAATATATAGAGAGCACAAGGAATCTGACTATATCATTTTGCTTCAAATATCAAATTTAGCAGATTATCTACAAATTGCAGTGTTATAGAAAAGTTTGGCAAAAAGCAAGAAGATTTCTTAAGATTCATTAAAAGATGAACTACAATAAATAAAAACCAGAGAGAAAATTTTACTAATTTGTATGTCAATATGCTTAGAAAATAAAATTCTTATGGACAGAGCTTTCTTCGTAAGAAACCATCTAGGAAGCTGTACACTACACCTGTACTGTTTTTCAAAGATATCATAGATCTTGCCATAAAAGAATTAAATAAGTTTAGATCAAAGTAATCTAAGCAGCAGTCAAAAGCATGTACACTAATACAACAAACCAAGTAAGAACGAACGAGAGGACTTCACTATCGTTCAAAACAACAGAGGGAGTAAGACAGGGAGGAGGACTCAGCCCACTCTTATTTATAGTAGCATTTGAGGGGAGAGTGCAAACACAAATTTAAAAAGTACTACGTAGGATGGAATAAAATGCTACCAGTAAATGCTGAAATATGTGTTTTCGCAGATGACATTGTTTGAGTAAAGAAAAACTTAGAAATCTGGAATCAAACAGCAGAAAAATATGGACTAAATATCAACATAAAGAAAACTCAATATATGACAGTATCAAAAGATAGTAAGAAACTGACAAAACCCATGAATATAAAGCTAACAAATAAAATGAAACAATCGATGCAAACCTATAAATATTTAGATACGATATTAAACTCAGAAGGAACGATAGAAAACGATTTGAATAATGGACTTGAAAAAACTGGCAGATTATTCCAAACATTAAATAGAGGTTTTCTAGACAACAAAGAAGTCTCAACTAAAACAAAACTGATAGTATACAAAACCATACACATGCCAGTTCTGACATATGGGTGCGAAAACTGGGTTATGACAGAGCGACACTCCAAGCAGCTGAAATGAGGTACCTTAGAAAAATTATAGGAGTAAGAGAACAGATAGAATTAAAAACATAGATATTAGACAGCAGTTACAAATGGCAACCGTGAGATAATTGATCAAAAGAAGCTGGTTTGGACACATGGACGAATGGATGACCACATGTAAGTAAAGAGAATATGGGAAGCCAGGACTGAGGGGAAAATAGAAAAGGCAGACAGAGAAAAACTTGAAACAAGGATATAGCAGAGATACTGGAAAGAAAAGAAACAAATTGGAGGGTAGCATGCCAACTAGCTCAGGTCCGAAGAAAATGGAAAAGATTTATTCAAACATTAACTCATATACCTCAACACCTAAAGGTACAAGAGCACTGCTGATGTTATGTTACGAGGGTGGTCTGAAAAGTTTCCGACCTCAAGGTGAAGATGGCAGCACTCGTAAATAAAAGCTACTGAATTTCGTTGTTCATCTGTTGACAGTTACTCACCAAAGTTTCAGCCATTTTGGACGCGCAGTTTTTATGTAACAGTCGTTTGAGTGAGTTGATGTGAGTTTTTTTGTGAAAATGGACAAAATCGAGTATCGAGCTGTCATTAAATATTTGTTTTTGAAAGGCAATACGCCTTCGCAAATAAAAGATGAGTTGGATTCTGTGTATGGGGACTCTGAACCATCATGTACCACAGTGAAATTTTGGGCTGCTGGATTTAAACGTGGCCGTAAGAGCTTGGGAGACGATGAACGTTCGGGACGTCCAAAAACTGCAACTACCGACGAAAACATCGCCAAAGTTCACCAAATGGTGCTAGACGACCGCCGAATTAAAGTGAGAGAGATAGCAGAGGTTATGAACATGTCAAAAGAACGTGTTTGTCACATATTAAATCAACATTTAGGCATGAGAAAGCTGTCCGCGCGTTGGGTGCCGCGTTTGCTCACGTTAGACCAAAAACGTGTTCGAATGAATATTTCCAACGCTCTTTTGGCGCAGTTTAGGCGAAATAAATCCGAGTTTTGGCGCCGATTAATTACTGTAGATGAAACTTGGATACACCATTATACGCCCGAAACAAAAATACAGTCCAAACAGTGGACTGCAAAGGGGGAACCGGCTCCAAAAAAAGCAAAAACTGTTTTTTCGGCTGGGAAAGTGATGGCGACTGTTTTTTGGGATAGTCATGGAGTTATTTTAATCGATTATCTTCAAAAAGGAAAAACCATTACAGGAGCATACTATGCATCATTACTTGACAAGCTGAAGGCAGAACTTGCGAAAAAACGGCCACATTTGCAGAAAAAGAAAATCCTGTTTCACCAAGACAACGCACCGTCTCACACCTCAGCGGTTGCCATGGCGAAAATCCACGAATTACGGTTTGAACTGCTTGACCATCCGCCTTACTCACCAGATCTAGCCCCAAGCGACTTCTTTTTGTTCCCTCATCTAAAAATTGCGCTCGGAGGACAAAGATTTTCGTCAAATGAAGAGGCAATCACCTTCGTGAACAATTATCTTGCAGAGAAAAATGCCGAGTACTATTTGGACGGGTTACAGAGATGGGAGCATCGCTGGGAGAAGTGTGTATAGTTACAAGGAGACTATGATGAAAAATAAAAAAAAAATTTCAGAAAAAATGTCTTGTATCTTTGTTAGGTCGGAAACTCTACAGACCACCTTCGTATGTGTAGATCAAAGTAATCTAAGTTGCCATTTGTTTTTTTTGAAATACGCATAGCCGGTTATGAAAAACAAGCCTAATTACCTAATCACATCACACAGTCATAAACTGATAAAATACTCATTGTGTATAATTTACCGCATCGGTTTTTGCAAAGCAACGCTTTGTAAGCGAACTATTATGAAGAACTTTCTTTACTAGAAGGTTGTTACATGCATTGTATCAGTTTCACAGAAAATTAATCAGTGTTTAAGCACCTGAGCAAAACTTTAAAGCTTGTTGTAAGATTAAGAGTTTATGTATTACAGCGTTACGCAAGATAAGCAGCTAGCAAGGTCTTTTCATACTTTTATTTTAATCAAATTTGTTTCAATGAAAATTATTGTTCATTTAAAAATAGTCACGAAAAAGCAACAAAAAAAATGTAATTTTACATACGAAACAAAAGCTAAAATGGAACAATCAAAACTGATTTTAAACGGATTTGATTGTGTAACACTCATTTTTTAGTCAATTTTCATCTAACGTAAAGACAGGCGTGTAGTTCTAATTGTGTCACTCGTAATAACAAACTTTTGTTAGTCGTGTTTTCTACCGTTATTCGCTAATAATCTCTTCCACGTAATTGTGACATAGAGAGGACTGCCTCTAACAGATACATAGTTACATTAATTGCAAAGTTTGTTAGCTATAATGTTATCAGAGAGGTATCTGAAGTGCTGACGTGTTTGTTCGAAAATGCATTTTCTGAAGTTTCAACATAAATCGATTTTCTGTCGCCTTCACATTGTAATTCTATATAAAATTCATTATAACTTTGAGAATCCATTTAGAGGTTACAATTACTTTTTTCGGTTTGTTTTTTGCTTATTTATTTCTAATATAAAATATTTTTCTTTCAGATTTATTCCGTTCGGCTGCCGAAGCTGGTCCTCGAGACATTCTGAAATTATACAGTACAGCAGGACAATTATTAAATATAAGCCCAGAATTACCCCAAAATACACCAGATAATCCCTATTCATTACAAGTTGTTGCTGCGAACGGATTTGCAATGCTACATAAAAACACAGGGGATGATATGAAGGCGTTAGAGTCAAGAATTTCGGAATTAGAACGTCAGCTTAAGTCCGATTTGCCTTTACCCCCGGCGGTACAACAGCTGCAACTTCAAGTCGACGCTTTTAGGCAAAAGCTTGAAACCACAGAAAGCTTAAGTTGGTTAGGTGAGTATTGTTTTAGAGGACCTATTGTTGCCTTTCACATTTTGCTAGATGAGATTATGTTATGTGGTACGAGGGATAATGCAGAATTTAAATCAGAATTAATTTATGAAGTTAAAGAGAAACTAACATGAGACAGCAAACCGCACTTAAATTAACTTGAGATTTGTATTTTAAATTGCAAGAATGATGTAAAATTAATTATTTTACTTCAAATTACTTTCCGTCTGGTTAATTTGTTTATTCACTTGGAAATGTATTAAATGAGTATATAAAGGAAGGTTGTGTTACCTACTAATGGAGGTTTAGTAGAGAGAAGGGAACACTAGCAGATGATTTTGGTTTGTCGAGAAACAGAAATTTACACGAGCCTAATGGCTACATGCAGCAAAGCTTGTAGTTTTAATGGAGCGCGTATATCATTACTATGGAGGGGATTTCCAGGGGAAATTCTGAAATATTTTCAGTTTTATACATAAAAATTTATTTTTGGTTTTGTGAAATGTTTCTTTTTCCAACCAAGATAATTAAAAATTATTGGAAGTACAGAAGATAAATAATGAATAATATTTAATGTCCCTACCAGGAAAAAAAGATTTAAAACTACTATAGCTTGTCAGGCAACCCATGTCGGGTTTACTACCTTATTTATGGGAAATTGGGTTTACTTTTAATCCGCTTAGCTCGCTTTCTCTAGAGGTAAATAGAAAAAAAAACTAGAAAGCAGGGTTGACAAAATATCAACAGCTTCAGCGCTGTAAAAATTTTATGTTTAGTAGAAATCAATTTAAGTGTTACAAGCTATAATTTTTTACGATTATTAGATGTAACACGAGATTGATAATGGGAAATGAAAGAAGAATAATCATGATTAACGCTGCAAGCAAAATCAGCTTTCGACTAATTATAGAACTTTTACTAATTTTAATCAGATTAAGGAATTCCATGGAGAATTTTCCCATTATCGTGCACCTCTAAACTTTCACAAAAACTTACGCTGCAAATGATCGTTAAAACCCTTAAGCTACTTAATGTTTGACCTAACTCTCAATCATTTGGGCAGGTAGATACATCAGAATTTTGAGGATAAGCTTTACCTAACGTGGTTGAGGAACAAACTGAGAAACATTAATTAAATATGCAATGAGAAACATCCTAGGTATTGTTTTGCAATACTCCTTCTACGTGAAATACATTAAAAAATATGGGGCTCATTAATTCAGTTGTCATCTTTAAGTTTACAAAAAGACATCAACTTTGGTTATTCCAAGTTCTTAAATTCCGTTCCTAACAAAATATTCATTAACATCTATGTCAGATTTTTCTACTTTTGCAGAACTCTTGTAAAACAAATTTTAATGAGTGTAGATTGTTTGGTTCACCGCCGTATATCCGAAAAGGGGTGGTAGAAGACATGATTTGGAACTTATCTAACCTAATATACTATTATACAAAGTGTCACGGTTTTTGAGATATTGTCATTTTTCATAATTTTACCCAATTGGACGTTTTTCCCCATTTAAATGTGAACATGGCACTACAGGAAACTTTTAATTTGAAGGTAATGATAATTTTATAATCTTTGATAACTACTCTATCGATTTTAGTTATTTCCATCCACTCCTACAAGTGATTAAACAGATTAGACCCGGAGAAAGTTAAAAAAATTATGACTCTAAGATTTAACTTTTACTCCATAAGGCTATAAAAGAGAAAAATCCAATGGGTAATTATGTTCAATCATTTTTTAAAAAACATCCTTGTTCTTTACCCTTTAAAGTAACATATCACACTTTTAACCACCTGTAGATTTTTAGGACTAACAGGCGACTTGAATACAAAGGAACCGTTTGGCCGCACAAAAGCAAGCACTTGATTAGTTGTAGGTTTGGCTTTATTACCATTGGTGATGTTGATTTTTGCATTTTCAACCGTTAATTTAGTGATTTTTGCGTGTTGCAGGTCCGTATCAGTTTGCGTTGAACTCCACGTTTTATTACAAGCGTTTAATTGGACTATTAAATAGTGATGGTCCCTTCTCTTGTATCTCACAAACAATAAAGAATAAGACAAACGCAATACCCCGTTTACCACACGAAATTCTGCCGTAGGTACTAAACATTCCTGATCTAAAGTACGTCTCGAATGGAATGACGCAAGTCGTGATTTCCAACTAATAATCTGTTAGTTATCTAGTGCCTTAGTGTTTAGAGTCGACTTCCAGTGGTTTTTTCTGGATTTTTAACGTTCTTTCTAAAATCTTTGAACATCTAATAACATCATGAAAATCCATACCTGTCAGTCCCTAAATTCTATTTGTAACCTTGTAATTCTAAACTTTCTGCGGTGCTGTATTTTTTAATTATGTCTGGGTATACTCATTTTCTATATTATAACAATTAGGTACATGTGTAAAATACAAGAGATGATTCATGCACTTAATTTTCATTAACCGTACTAATACTATCATTAGTCAACTAAATTGCACAAGGCGCAAGGAAATATGAACTCACCTGTAAAATATACAAATAACTGTTAAGCGGGCGGTTGACGTTAACAGATCCTTTTCTTAGAAATTTAAAATTAAAAACTATTAAAGAAAAACCATGGTCTACTACGTTACCCTCCACTGAGATCATTACGACTTCTACTGGAGACTTAAGAAATTAATATGAGGGTGAACACACTAGACACATTCAATGCACGAAGCGATCCATGCACGTCAATATACGTTTGTCATTTGGAATACTGTAGCCTAAAAACAACGACGTTTTCACTTTGCTGACTATTGCTGTATAGGTTATGTCTGTAAGGATAATCAACTAGTAGCTGTAAGATAGAGACTAGATAGTAATCTATACAAAATATACAAAGTCGTAATAAAGAAAAATAAATATTCTGATAGAGTTTGGCTTTTCTTCAAAAAGAACAGTCAACGGATATAATTTTGATAGTAAAGAAAACAACACTATTGATGGTCAGGAACGGCAATTCTCTAAAGTGAAACGATGCCAAGCAATTTTTTGCATTGAACGAAACTAAGTAGAATCGCTGCTTGCATTAAACGTGCCTACTGTTTGAAGTACGTCACCAGAAACAGTCATAAATGTTGCAAATCTTCAGATTTAGAGATTGATAGCTAGCTTGGTTATAAAGGGTTTTCCAATAAGAGGTGTTATTTTGATATTCAAAGAAAAGTGCCATTTTTTAATATAAATGATCGGATGTTTATTTCATTATAAAGAGGAAGGTATGCCGTTAATAGTGGAAAATAACATCAGGCAAATGACCACCACGACCACGCTTACAGGACAATATCCTTTTCATGAAATTTTCCATAACCAAATCGCAAAGTGGCTGCCCTATGTCCTCGATAGCCTCACGAATTCCATCTTTGAGGTCTTGAATCGACGCTGGGCTGTTGGCGTAGACCTTCTCTTTCACGTGGCCCCAAAGAAAGAAGTCGCAAGGTGTTAAATCACAAGATCTCGGTGGCCAATTGTGATCACCTCTTCGAGAGATAACACGGTCCGGAAACTTTTTCCGTAAAAGATCAATGGTTTCGTTGCTTGTGTGGCACGTAGCGCCGTCTTGTTGAAAGTAAACGTTGTCCAGATCAATACCATCCAATTCCGGCCATAAAAAATCGTTAATCATCTCTCGATAGCGCAATCCAGTCACCGTAACTGTTGCTCCAGCCTCATTTTCGAAAAAGTAAGGTCCAATGACTCCGCCGGACCATAAACCGCACCAAACAGTCACACGTTGAGGATAGAGAGACTTTTCAACAATAACTCTTGGATTTTCTGAGCCCCAGATCCGACAATTTTGCTTGTTGACGAAGCCACCGAGGTGGAAATGGGCCTCATCACTCAAGATGATTTTTCGATGGAATTCTGGATCATTTTCATGCATTTCAACGACCCAATCAGCAAAGACACGACGTTGTTGATGATCGGCCGGCTTGAGTTCTTGTGTTAACTGGACTTTATAAGCCTTAAGACCCAAATCTTTATGCAAAATACGGTGTAATGACGTTTGTGGAATGGCTAATTCCAAAGAACGACGAGGAATGGACAAACCTGGGTTTTCTTTAACACTTTCGGCTACAACAGCAATATTCTCGGCTGTTCTTGAGCGACGTGCACGGGTTTTATTCTTCACATCACTAACTTGTCCCAAGAGCTCGAATTTTTTCACCAATTTCTGTATTGCGGTCCGACAAGGTGCTTCACGGTGACCCAAAAATGTTCGAGTTTTACGAACCGTCTCTGCCAAATTTTCACCATTTTTATAGTGAATTTTAATAATTTCAATGCGTTGTTGAAGCGTGTATCGTTCCATATTTATTAATGGCGTAGTTTCTACTTGTCAAATGTCAAAAAATGATAGCTTCAAAAGTGACATCTACCGAAATAGCGGGCTATTCAAAATAACACCTCTTATTGGAAAACCCTTTAGATGTTGTTTACTTTTTTGCCAATTTCTTGTTCAAAAAATCCTTTCTCAGATGGGACCTCGAATTTACCTTCATATACCTGCGTACTTCTTGATTTGACATTACGTACACGCTTTTTATCTTTTCGGTTCTACGGCGTATACCCGGGTATACCCTGTAATAGAGCACTGACTTTTTGTACAATTACCGTAGTGCACGGATTATTTAAATATTCTTCGTATTTCTAATTTCAGGCTAGTAATCTGTTGGTTATTTGTCAACGACGGCTTAGAGTCGATTTCCAGCATTTTCCCAAAAGTAAGTACGTTTTGCAATTTCACAGGTTTGTAAGTTCCGGACCTTTTCTATCTCCCTCTCTCTCGCTGACATTGCTTTGGCTACTCCATTCATCTACGTGTCTTCTTCCCATTGATCTTCAATCTGTGACAGCTTTAGGAAACCTTTCATCATTCATTCGGTTCACGTGTTCAAATCATATTAATTGCTTCTGTCGTATTGTTTCTATTATTGTTGTGGTGTTTGCTACTATTGTTCGGATTTCTTCATTTCTGATGTGCTCCACTCTTGGCTTTCTAGCAGCTCGTCTCAGGTAGTTTATTTTGCTAGCAAGTAGTTTGTTTTCCCAGTTTCTGCTTATTTGCCATATTTTGGTAGCATATGTTAGAGTGCGTTTTAGCATGCCATCATTTATATAAATCTTTGTCATCGTTCTGATATTATTTTGCTACGGAATGGAATTCAGGGCACCTTTCACTTTTTGGCTCCATTTATTCGAGATTTGATCATTTTGTCGCACCTTCCATCATTGCTAATCGTAGTCCCCAAATATTTTAATTCTTCGAGGCCTTTGAACGTTTCTCCATCATTCATCAGAAGCTCTTGTTTTGGGTCATTCGCGCACAGGTATTTGTTTTTTTTGTTAACTGTTAGTTCCCACTTTTTGAATTCTTTGAAGAAGTTTTCGTCATATATTCAATATCGTCATTGTCTTGAGCGAGCACGATTTAGTCGTCCGCACAGTGTAACGTGTGAAAAGTTTGATCTGTCAGTGGGATGCCCATGCCGCTGCATTTCATACAGGGTGTATTCTGAATATGTACATCACGTTATTCTGCATCACAAACTGAGATCATTTTGACGAGAATTTTTTCATTACGACGATATTAATGTTCCTAATCTTTTTTACTAAAATTTATTTGTTTTTAATAACTGAAACAAAGTAGTTACAATTATGTGTAGTTTAAGTAATTAAAAGAAACATTTGGTTATATTTTTTATTTATTTCTTAATAGTTTACATGTAATCCGCTTCTTATTATTGTTAAATCTTCGCTGTAGAATCTCCAGAAACATGTTGCAATACTGCATTGTTGTTGCTATAAAATCATTAATGGAAAGCAGCAGCTTTACAACCAGCCACCACAGTAAAATATCATGCAACGTTGTCAGATTTAAAAACCTTTAATTGATCGCATTTTAAAAACTAATAATTTATGACAAAAATGTGTTTAGCTTTTTTATTCAGGTTTTAATGTAGATTCACGTGGTGTACAGATTATGCGTCATTATAAATACATCCTGTATATTAAAGATAGATAATGACCGGCATACTACAGACTTGTCGTAGTCTTTTATTGATTTTAAACCCTGAAGCTAAGATGCTTCCTATTTCAACTCTGGATTTTATTTCGTCGACCATTTCGAAGAGTTTTTTTAATTGGAATGCTATCATACGCTTTACTGAGGTCCATAAGTATCATGTGCATGCTTTGATTTGCCGCTAGACGTCTTTCTATTACTTGAGTCAGGCAGAAAATGTTGTCAACATTCGATCTGTTCGCTCTAAATCCTGCCTGTTGTTATGTCTGGTAAGTATGATAGTCTTTGATAATTAGGTTTGTTAATACCCAACCGTATAGTCGGGTCATAGTACTCATAGTACTCGCACTCATTCTTAGACCCTTTTTGTGTATGGGTGTTACCCGGGTTGTCTTTCATTCTGCTGCCATCGTGTTCTCTGTGATACATCTCTCAAAGAGAATCCTGATCATATCGTAGAACTCAGGAGGGCCACTCTTTATTAGTTTTGTGACTCTTTTGTTTTTTAGCCGAACAATTGCGCTTGCTATCATGTCTTCGTCGATAGTTACTGGTATGTTGTCTGTTCTGTTCGCATTTCATATTCAGGACGTTCTTTAGTTAGTATGTCTTGAAAGTACTCGTTTCATTTTTTTTCTCTAGTTTTACTTTAAAATTTGTATCGTTCCTAATGTTCCTCAGGAATCTTCATGCTTCAGTTGTTTCCTTTCCACCAGTATATGTGTGTAGTTCTCTTGCTAATGTAGAGAGTCTACACAATAAACATATTATAAGATAAAAAGTGATCAGTCGTAACTACTTAGGCCCACTTTTACAACTATTGGATGAGTTTAACTAAAGAATAATGAAATTATGAAAGTGGCAGACAACAGTTGTATCGATGGAAATAATCTTCTGGTTAAACTTACCCATTGATTTTAAAAGTAGACCTTGATAAATTAACGTAAAACAAATTTCTTGTGGCAAACACTATTAGTTTGACGAGGGTCTGCCTTATAATATTCTAGTTAGAGTTTCATATACTCTACATATATATCTAACTAAAACTAGATATTTTAAAAACCAGTAATTAGTTCTCAAGAAGGAACATACAGTCAAATATTCCATATCGTCCATTCTTTGAATCTTTCTTGAGATGTTAAAACAACTAGTGAGTGATCAAAATTATATCTAATCTGTATCGCTAACTAAATAAAAAACTTATTTATCTCATAAATAAATAAAATGAACATTTGATGACTCAGATAATCGACAGATAAATAAAAATGTTAGCTGCGACTTTCGTCTTCCATAGACTACTCATTGTCAGTTAGCTTTTACTTTTGATCTCGCGTTACTTAACTATAATTAATTCCTTATTTATCAGGAAGTTAACAAAGGCCCTGCGCACATTTTGGTGTTGTGGACACCGCAGCGCACCGGATGGATGAACAAATTAAACGTCAAAGCCAGCTATTATTTCATGTAGACCAGCCTTGTAATCGATGTACACATCCGCACAACACGAATGAATATTATAAGAAATGCAATTTTAGGACGCGTAATTTTAACAAATAATTAAAACATAATGCTAAACCTAAACAAAATTTTAGTGCATAAAAATCAATCAAGGAAAATCTTAACAAAGTCTACGCTATGTTAACAATTTAATAGCAGTTGTTAGAATAAATTGTAGAAGCCAATCCTTGACAAGTCTTAAGGAATCCCTTGTCAGGGGAAATCAAGACTTGAACACTGCCATGGTGTCTCTGACATTGTTTGCTAAACATATAATTTTATTACATTGTTTCAGTATATTTTAATTTAGCACACAGTTGAATAACACCGGAAGAAATATCTGACGTTATTTTGCACTTTTCAAAACTATTTTCGACATAGTGTGTTCCATAAAAGAGTGATACGTATAACCTAGATTTCTTCAAGAATAACCTAGGTTAAGGTTTTGATTTCTTACCTTTCTCGGTATTCCTTCTAGTTATTTTACTTCAATTTTTTATTTTTTTCTTTTATTTGTGACTTCCTAGCTTAGTTTTTCTTTCTATTTAAATTTACTTTGGTTTTCTGTTTCTGTTACTCATATACTCTTTATGTAAAAGCTTCTGTTACTTCTTCATGTTTAATTTTCTCTGTTGTCGCTCTCTTTAAATTTCTTGTAATAGTTTGTCAGAAACAATTTCTTGCCTCTTATGGGAAGACTAACATTGTTTAATAAATATTATTTTGAAAATTGATTTTGCTTAAGGGTCTCAATCTTTGTGTAAATTTAATCCAATGCATGGAATCTTTAATTAGTTGCCTTTGAATTTTCTCTTCGTAAGAGCTATAAAGCATATCCTAAGATAAAGCAATCTGACATTAATATTCAAGGAAGTTTCTGAATAGATTATTTTAGTTTTATATAAAATGAAGCAGTGTCGTTTCCACAAGATATATGTTATGCTAGTCGAGCTTTAATGTCAGTAAGGTCAGTTCCTTTAAAAGTAATTCTAATAAGGATATAAATTCTACTAGCGTAGGATGAAAATGTAACTAGAGAATCATTACTTATCCTGTATTCAAATAAATTTCTACTAAAATTAGACATTTAAACTACAATAGGTATCAAGGTGAAGGTTTATAACGTTTTTCGACCTAAACTAACCACTGCTTGTCAATAAGGTTTTGATGTTTTTGCGACGTCCGATATGTACAAAAACGATTTCAGAATTGCTCTTGTATATACCAGATTTGCAAAACACCCCTTAAAAAGAAAATAAAATACAGAAGGCTGGGTTGCTACGGTATCCTATTACTACCGTTTTATTTGAAATGTCTAATCTGATCACTCCTTGAAGACGCTGTTAAGCAGATTTTAAACAGATACGTATAATTTTATTAGAACAGTTACTATCATGCCGTTAGTAGCGTTCAGTAATAAAAAAAGTGTTTTTTATAATTAAGACCTTTCAAATGATTAATTTGGTTTTTCATTTAAAATTACTTTTTTAACTTTGTAATGTACACGTACCTATACTGAAATTACATATTTCTTGAGTTGGATATTAAAACTCAGTGTTCAGCCTAACGCTATTTCATTTAATTGTTTATACTATATAGTTGTGAAATAGTGAAAATGACGTTTAGCGAGACTTAGTAATAATCCTTCCCTCTTGAACCATTTCCCAATGGTTCCCAAATATTCGTGTTTTCTATTTGCGAGGATAGCAATGTATCTGTATAACCTTAGAATAACTTCAGCTCTGTTAATATGGAGATGCTACAGTAGTTTATCTACAGTGAAACACCACAGAGGTGAGGGTACTGTCCCCGTGGACAATCCCTTAAGCACACAAATGGATTTCCTTTACAACTGGCACGAGAGGTTGTAATCCTTCTCGCTTCTTTTGCTGCTGATTTGCTTTCCAAAGGTAGCGATAATTTTATTGTAGCATGGATAATATCTTTTTCTAATTTTTCGGTTCCTTGAACACTTTTCTTCAGTTTCTTTAAGTATGTGACGACCTGTTTTAATTCATTTTGATGGTGGTGGTGTTGGATTTGCATCTTTTATTTTGTGCTGTTTCTTCCTTCAGTTCAAGTAGCGAGTCTACTAGAAGCTCTCTGAGCCTTACAGTAGACAAGTGTGATTTATCTTTGTTTACCTTTTATAAATAACAAAGGCATTCACCACAGTGGTACCAAATACAAATTCAAAAGCTAGTTTATGGTACCACCGTACAGTCTTTCGAGTGAGTGATACATAGCTCGAAAGCTGGTCACTCAGGTCTATTTCAGCTTTACCAATGTTATGGTCTAGTATAACTCTTGGTTTCTGAATATCTTCTTGTTTACTGTTTTTTTTTTCATTTTTACAATTTCAAGAGTATGATGCATTGCTAACATCAAAATTTCCATGTTGTCACGCCATTTCACAATTAACGTACCATTCTCATTTTCTCTTCCTGTTATTTCACCTTTACCAAGTTTAGCAGTTACTACTTCTTTGGGTAACTCTATATTGTCTAAATCTCAGACGACCCCTAAATGCTACAATGGTTTCATCTACAGCAATTTTTACATCTGGTTTCATGCAGTTTTTATAACTTCTCAAAAGTATATTTATCAAATTGTGCACTTTATATATATTGTCGTTTTCAGGAACTAATTCATTGTCTGAAAAGTGTATAAAACGTAAAAGTAGTTTAAATCTGTTTCGTGCCATGCACGAAGGTGCAATTTCGTTTTTATATTTTTTGTGTATACTCCAATATTTTTCAATTGATGGATATTTTAAAAATTCTCATCCATAGCAAAAACCCAAAAAATATTTTAATCTCTGCTTTTGTGGTTGGCGTCCGCTGCGAAAGTCGACTTGAACGACTGTGCCTCTTTCTATCAAACATCT
>VTPC01001229.1:37861-75815 GCA_011009095.1 Ignelater luminosus
CACACCATTGTTGTAATCAACATTTACTCTTTTATTTAGAAATCATTGAACCATTATGCCATTCCCCTTAGCCTGTTTGTTCCTTAGGCCAACAAGGTCTCTCTTAAGATCAATACTTAATCTATAGCATTCTAAACAAAATCATAAAGTTCACGTTTATGCTTCTTGTCTAACTGTGGAAGGTTTAAGTATTGATCAGAAGCTGAATTTGTTTTCTACTCTAGTGCTTACACCGAATGCTAAATCTGTGGGCGCCAGATTTCGCAAATATTTTCACAAATAAATGATCCATTTCAGAGTTATTTTTAACATTGTCTTGGTGAAACGTAATTTTCTTTTTCTGCAAATGTGGCCGTTTTTTCGCAAGTTCTGCCTTCAGCTTGCCAAGTAATGATGCATAGTGTGCTCCTGTAATGGGTTTTCCGTTTTGAAGATAATCGATTAAAATAACTCCATGACTATCCCAAAAAACAGTCGCCATCACTTTCCCAGCCGAAAGAACAGTTTTTCCTTTTTTTGGAGCCGGTTCCCCCTTTGCAGTCCACTGTTTGGACTGTATTTTTGTTTCGGGCGTATAATGGTGTATCCAAGTTTCATCTACAATAATTAATCGGCGCCAAAACTCGGATTTATTTCGCCTAAACTGCGCCAAAAGAGCGTTGGAAATATTCATTGGAACAGGTTTTTGGTCTAACGTGAGCACCCAACGCGCGGACAGCTTTCTCATGCCTAAATGTTGATTTAATATGTGACAAACACGTTCTTTTGACATGTTCATAACCTCTGCTATCTCTCTCACTTTAATTCGGCGGTCGTCTAGCACCATTTGGTGAACTTTGGCGATGTTTTCGTCGGTAGATGCAGTTTTTGGACGTCCCGAACGTTTATCGTCTCCCAAGCTCTTACGGCCACGTTTAAATTCAGCAGCCCAAACTTTCACCGTGGTAAATGATGGTGCAGAGTCCCCATACACAGAATCCTACTCATCTTTTATTTACGAAGGCGTATTGCCTTTCAAAAACAAATATTTAATGACAGCTCGATATTCGATTTTGTCCATTTTCACAAAAAAACTCACGTCAACTCACTCAAACGACTGTTACATAAAAACTGCGCGTCCAAAATGGCTGAAACTTTGGTGAGTAACTGTCAACAGATGAACAACGAAATTCAGTAGCTTTTATTTACGAGTGCTGCCATCTTCACGTTGAGGTCGGAAACTTTTCAGACCACCCTCGTATACAAAATCAATGTACAATTTCTCCGATACAGTATGTTTGAAAAAGCGGCTGTACCAATTGTAACGGTCTGGAAGCTGTCACTTAAATTTCAATTATTTTTCTGCAGATAATGGTACGCTCGGTATAACTCCTTTTAGTTTATATCAATTTTTATATGGAATTTCAATTTATAAGATATCATTTTCTGCCATCCAAATTTTAAAATGCACGTTTGCTTCCCTCTTTGAAATATATTTTTGAAAGTGGTTTCCTTTGAGGGATCTATACAGATTTTTTTATCGCTCATCAATTTTTATGTAACTAATTATCTAGTTTCGAAGTTAAATAGTGGGTGTCTGATAATCAGATGAGCCGAGTTCTTTCCTTACTTCAATTTTTTTTTCTGAAGGAGTTTTCGACTTGAATTCTCACTCTTTTTACGTATCTATTTTTTTAGACAATCCCGGAGGACCGTTAAACCGGTTAATAACTTGAAGTTAATAGCTTGACGTTTATCAGTTCAATTTCGATCTCACGAACCGAAAGCTCGATACAAAAACAGGGGTCAGTTCCGGTCGTTATCTATATGGTACCACTATCTTTATCCACCTATGGTGAGATCTCAACTCAACTAACTACACCACTCATTAGCTAGTTAACACTATTCTTCTTTCTTCTTTCTTCCTTGTCTTCTTCCTAAAAATAAAGTTTTGCGTTTATGTATCAAATTAAATTGACCCTGGTTTGACGGTATAATTTGGTAACTTTGTTTATACATTCATATTTTTTTGTTCCATACAAATTTTCAACATTATTAGTCTGATACCCTAAAATTTTGTTTTTGCTTTGTTTTTCTTTTCAAATTTCTTCCTCTGCTGTTGTTTTATAGCAGCTGGCGCCCAACCTTTTTTTCTTTTCTTCGCTGTGCAGCACCTGGAAGCAGAATGAGTGGTTTTCTCGCTGGTGTAACGTGTTTTCTTTAAAACCTGTTAAGGATATTGACTATACGTACATATCTACAAAACTTTGAAGTAATGACCACAGCAAAATTTCCTGTTCAAAAATGTTGCTACTAACTTTCGTTAGCCTTTTTATAAACGTTAGTGGTTTGCGAAATTGATAGAATTTGAATTTTTGCTTTTGGTTACCATATCAAGTATGAAGAATCAGTAACAATCATGAAAGATTGTATTTCAACAAACATGGTAGCTTGGAGATATTGCACATATTTCTACAAATTTAATTTCAGTTGAAAACAGCGCATTCCTGAAAAACCAAACACAACGGTTTCTCTCTGAATGCAGATTTCTGGTAGATTTGTTAGTTTTGTTTTGTTGATATCGAGTTTTGGAACATTCTGTACTCAAAACTAATTTTCAGACTTTAATACCCCGTATTTAAAAAGCGTTTTTGAACACACAAATTTTAATGAGTATTGCTACTACCCTCCATTAAGTAGCGGCATTTATATTATAAGAACAGATGTGCGCAACCAATGGTCAAAACGTTTGTGCCCTTTTGCTGACAGAACAGCTAAGTGATTGTACAGTAAGCAAAGATAAGTCTTTTCTACCAATTGTATTTCTTAGAATTGCTTCAGTTACGTATCCTTCAACAAATTTTTATCAAGTTTTTGTTTATGTTGTGGTTTTGACGTTTATTGATAGAAACGCGCATTCTGAAGTGATCAATATAATTTGTTCGCCAAGTGCTATTCGCTTTTGTAATATACAGAGGATTTCATATTTTATTGTAAAATCTCTTTCAATAAAAATGTTTATCCAAATGACATTTTTCTTATGAAAGAAACTCTCTGTTCTCAACCAATCCCAAATAAAATCGCTCCTCATGGCCGACTCCCATCCTTTTGATAGCGTTTAGCGATATGACCAGCAGACAAGCTTGTAAGTTATCTACGGAAAGCTTTTGTTACGTTTGTGGATATTAAATTGCTACCAGGCAAGTAAATCATAAGATAAAACGTAATACTACATCTTAAAGTGTCTATGAGGCATATTCTGGAGCCACAATTTCAAATGAGGATGAGCTGTGGATACCTTTGGTATGTTATGGTAGCTGTCGTTTTAGTTTAGAAGATTGATATCGTGAGACCAGAAAGCAAATGCCGTATGCAGTGCCAAGAATTTGAAAAAAACCCAAAAATCAGAGTGGTGGTTATTACTTTTGTATGATAGATCATTCTGTATATAAAAACCATGCTGATGGTAAGAAGATTGTGTATCCAGACACCATATCATCAAGTGCTTCCATTCCACATAGTTCTTTATTTCCTATTCCGATTCCTCCATCGTCATCATAATCATTATCACTTTCATCTACAGAAGAGTCATCTGTAGAAGACTTCAAAGAAGGCGAGTTTACTATACCAGAAAATGTAAAGAAAGATCCTCATTTTATTAATTAAGCAGATTTAGATAATTTGGGACTTAGTAAATCTGAAGCAGAACTTTTGGCATCTTGTTTAGGTGAATAGAATTCAGGGCTGGACAGCAACTACATTACTTGATAATTACATTAATAATTAAATTACTTACATAAGACAGTAATGGTAATTGCATTACTTTGTTAAAAAAGTAATGGTAATGGGTAATTCTCAATTTTTCTCCAGAAGTAATGCCAAATTACTTTCTGAAAGTTGTACTGCACATTGGTAACGAGTTGTCATCAATTCCAATTGCCTATTCGGTTCATTTAAGAGGGAAAATTATGAAAACGTTAGGAATCTTTTACTAAAGAAATATTATGATGTGTGATATGTTTGTAGAGAGTTCAAGATGCTGGGATTTTTGGAGATTACAAGGAAGATATACAAAGTATTCAGGTTTTTCTTTGTCTCTGGGATAGTCACACTAGTGATCAACATTACATCAGACGTGAGCGGCTGGCTAGAAATCAACTAATCCCTGTAAACATAACGTAATTCAGGCTCCTCTTGTATTAAATGATAGAATTTTACTTCTTCCTCTTCACATAAAACTTGGACTGGCTAAACAGTTTGTAAAAACTTTGCAACAAACATCTGATGCTTTTCAGTACATACGTTCCATGTTTCCAAAATTGTCAGAGGCGAAGATAAAAGTCGGTATTTTGATAGAACCATACGACAAATGTTAAAATCCCAAGAGTTGAAAAACAAAATGACCAACATTGAAAAAATGTTTGAATAGTTTTTTGTGTTCTTGTGAATAGCTTTTTGAGGAATCACAAGAATGAAAACTATTAGGAATTGGTTGAAAATTTGCTGCAACGATATCAGCTGATGGGATACAGAATGTTGATTAAAGTTAATTTTATGCATTCACATCTGAAATTCTTTAGATCAAACTTAGCGTTAGCAAAGGTACTCCAAAATATGCTTCATAGACCCTTCAGAATTTGCTTGGAAGCAATATAACATCCACAAACGTAGCAGGAATCTTTCGTTGATAACTTACAAGCTTATCTACTGTCTGTCCTGTATGTTACATTATCAAGTGGGTAGTATGAATAACTTACGTGATTACTTCAGGTTACTTGATAATGCCAGTTCGGGATATCCACTGGGATATGCACTGCCTTTCTGTTTATTTATTTGCTTCATTTATTTTTTATTAATCACTATTCACTTATTATTTGTTTATTGTCATTTGACAGAAAACTATCTTCCCTAAACAATTATGTTTTCGATCAGTTTTGAGAAAATTTTGAAACGTCAACTTTAGTATAGCGGGGGCACAATAATGCTAATGGGTTAGACAATTATGCCTTCGTAATAGTAAAAAACAAAGTTTTAGAATGTTTTATAAATTGCGGCACTTGCTGTCTGCAATGCGTAATTTGTAAAAGCATTTTAGTAGGACTTCTTTTTCGTTTTTACAAGCATGTCAATAACCATAACTGCTCAACCCATGAATACTTTTAAGGCCACCGAAGTTATAAGCAAATGGCGTGATAAATTAAAATACAGCCTTTGAAGTCATTTTTAACTATTCACTGAATTAGTCCGTATAACGGCCTTTTAGAACGTAGAGTCTATACATGATGTAGATTCTTTCTAAATACAGAAAAATTAATGAAGATCCGCCAAATCTAGTTTTTGACGAAGCTTATACTCTACTTCACACGATAAGAAAAGTTTTTCGTCGATAAGACTTTGGTGTTGGAGATGCTGGACAAAACATTCTCTATTTTTAGTGTTGAGAAGATGAAGAAAACAGAATGAAAGCAAATGGAATAAAATCTGCACTAATTGTAAGTTGTTAGGTAATACAGGGCCGAACCTGTGTAACGACGCGTATTTTATTTTCAACCGGCAGGTTTGCTACCTGACGCAATATTCTTACTAAATTTTATCTTCCTAACTTGTCTGGTTCTTTCACTAAAAATTCTTTTTGTCGGGATTTGAAGGTCTTTTTAGCAGTGGTACTGGAAATGGGAAAGATTTGGTTTGGTAGCAACTAGACCCAAGGGCAATATAGGAATAAATATCCCAAACTAAGTTTAGATATCTCTCAAGAACGCACGCTTGTAGAACCAAACTCAATTTTGACTAGTTTAAAACAATGGAGGGATCGACAAATACAGTACCCAAACTCCTAATTTTGGAGGTTGAAGTGCAGACAGTTTTTTGTCTTTTGTCCCTTTTCTAGCGAAGAGGGAGGTGATGGTCTACATAAACAATAGCCAAGAAGAAAGCTATTTTTGGCTCCTAGGCGCGCTCGTTTTCCAATATTATTGAACTATCACATGACCATATATTGCCGTGTTGATATGTCCTCAGTACTGAAACGTATAGTACAATCGGTTGTATCATTATGTACAACCACTATTAGAAAGTATTAGTCAATTCAACTGGGTACCTTGCGAAAGTGTAATTTGAATTGTCCAGAGTACCGGACTGTTCTCAACAAAGTATGATAGTGAACGAATCGACTTAATTTGTGGTACATAACTACATAGGTTGGCCGTTCTTGTGTATGACACCATCTTTCAATTAAAATAATGTCATTTCCACAATCTTTTTTTACCTTAATTACGATACCTTGCACTCTATTTTTACTATTCTGAAAGGTCAAGGTGAAGGTAAAGACCAATGACATAGGTCTCGGTGGATCTCGGCACCTGTTGGATTTCCTATTCTAAATTTTATTTGCCGATCCAGACGGTCAAAACGTTAACAAAAGCGTTCTATTATCGTTTAAATTACATTGTTAAATCGAGTTGTTCCGAAAGTACAATACAATCTGGAACCCCAAAAATAGCATTTCAAAATCAATATGGTTTGTTTAATTACTTGTTTATTTTGAAAATCTTACTTATTTGTTTAACTGTCAGTTAATAAAATGGTGCAACTAAAGCTACATGTAAATAACGCAACTAGATTAAAAATTTATAGAATCTAGAAATATTACTTCCTAGTAAACAAACTACCAACATTTTTCACTGGAATAATAATGTTTTGCAGCTGACACTAACTCCCTATTATACTTCTCAGCAGTATGACATCTCTGAAATAAATTTTTATAACGAAAACGAACTTTTTTAGAATAAGACGAATAACTTAGATCACGTTAGCAGGATTTTTAAATCCAACTGTCAGGATTTTAATATTTGAAGATTTCAAATATCGGAAAAACTCGGTGTTCACTTGAAGTAATTTAAAATAGGATATCAAGTAGAAAAACGCAAGTATAAAATTCAACCTTTAACTGGAGAGTTCCAGAATAAAAATCTAGAAACTAAATAAAGTATGTAATTCTACTCTACGAGAAATCGTTTAAGATAAAGAGAGAAAAATGGCATCGTCTGGAGCAACTAAAACAAAAACGTTTGGTTTTCTATGACCCCTCGCTTCATGAATAATGGAAGAAGTTGCTGTCGTTACTATTTTGATAACACTGTATTTTGATTTATAAGATATTTATTGTTCTATCTGGTTCTTGTAATTAGATATCAAACGTGAAATGAAATTTTCATTATCTCTATCCTTTAAAAATGTATATATTTGTAATTAGTTATTCGATATTATATTTCAAGAAAAATGGGTTTTGACGTAGGTAGGATGTATGCTACGTAGGCCGAGATATTACACCAAAAAGAAAGCATGAGCTATAGTTGTATTAAATTAATTAACAGAATAACAGTAATATGTACATATGGGTGTTACAAATTCGAGTATTGTATGGAGATCTCAAGAACTGTAAGAGATACGAATTTGTTTAAATTATTGCAAAGTTGCACATTTATGTGCCTAACAACATGCCGTGTAAAAAGTTTAAAAATTTTCAATACTTCCGGAGATATCCGGAAAGAATCGAAATAATAATTTTTCGTTTTTAATTTCTTACGCCTTTATTTTCAAATTTATTTAAAAACTAATAGCACATTATTAGAGCACTTTTTTATGTCCTTTAAAACTGTGATATCATTTTTTAAATGCGACGTTTTGTATTTCAGATATCATCATTAGGTCAATTTTTTTCAATACGGATCTGGATTTCTTTTTACGTTTTTGTCGAAAACTGGTTCTCAAATGTATAAACCCATATTATTTTTTTTTAAATTGCGTTTTGTAGTAAAGAAAATGATGCTTCTTCTATCGTCTAATTTTTGTTGGTACGGTTCTGCATATATTAATCAGGATTCGTATGCTAAGACAAATTAACATAACTGTAAAACTCGGTTTGATAAGCATACTCAGTCTAAGTTTATTTAAATTTATTTCATTATTTTGTTTGCGTTAACATGTATTTAAACAAATAAAAAGGAAAATTCACAATAACAACAACTGAAACTAGACTAAAATACTGAGAAATCTAATAACAATTACAACTATTAAAATTAAATATAAAAATAAATAAATTTTTAATTTTTTCATAAATGCCCCAAAAGACCACCATTTGCTTCAACGCATTGATTTATTTTTCGTCTTATGGTTATTATAGGTCTTTGAAGGCCCCTACTGTCCAAAGCAGTAAATGTATTGAAAATGCGCATTTTGAGAAAATTAAGAATTTATTTATTTTTATTTTAATAATAATTGTTATTGTTATTAAATTTGTTAGTATTTCAGTCTAGTTTTAGTTGTTATTGTGAATTTTCCTTTTTGCTTGTTCAAATACATTTTAACGCAAACAAAATAATAAAATAAGTTTAAATAAACTTAGACTAAGTATGTTTATCAAACCGAGTTTTACAGTTACAGTATTCAGGACCGTACTAGCAAAAACTTGGACGATAAAAGAAGCATGATTTTCTTTACTACAAAACGCAATTTAAAAAAAATAATATGGATTTATACATTAGAGAACCAGTTTTCGACAAAAACGTAAAAAGAAATCCAGATCCGTATTGAAAAAAATTGACCTAATGATGATATCTGAAATACGAAACGTCGTATTTAAAAAATGATTACACAGTTTTAAAGAACATAAAGAAGTGCTCTAATAATGTTCTATTAGTTTTCAAATAAATTTGAAAACAAAGGTGTAAGAAATTAAAAACGAAAAATTATTATTTCGATTCTTTCCGGATATCTCCGGAAGTATAGAAAATTTTTAAACTTTTTAATCGGCATGTTGTTAGGCACATAAATGCGCAACTTTGCAATAATTTAAACAAATTCCTATCTCTTACGGTTTTTGAGATCCCCATACAACTACTCGAATTTGTAACACCCCGTATAGTGTGGGATTAAAGTGTGGAATATAAAAAAAAGCGTACTCAACATGTTTTTTTAAAAACGCTGAAACAGGTCGACTTTAGTTATTAAAAATGCACATTAATGTATACGATTCACCTCCCTTCAATTTGTTTTTTAGTTATGACGTCATCACAAAAAAATTGAAATAACAGTGTAGATTTTTAGTAGTGGAACCCGATAGTGATTTTTCTTCCCTTTATGATCATGCAAATAAATCTTATGATTGCATAACAGAAATTCTGAGAAAAATCGAGCTGAACATTTAAATTAAAATCGACCTGTCTCAGCGTTTCTAAAAAAACATGTTCAGTTTACTTTTTTTTATAATATTCCGTACTTTAATCTCACACTGTATAATCTACTTAAATTTTAGTATGAGTTTGCTTAATTTCTAAAAAGTGTATGAAGGCAGCATAATTTGAGTTAATTCCATATTCCAAAGAGTAGCTCACGAAAGTAGAACTATTCCTACTGGCTTTATCACTTTAACACGAGTGTCTATTTAAAAATTATTATACAAATAAAGACGGCTTCAGGTGCAAAAGGAGAACTTTGAACATAAAACAAGTTCCTTGTATAGGTATTTTCTCAATTTAATTTTAAATGAACTTGGTTGGAATGCTCGATTCTAATTTGGAGAAGAAAGAATTTTACTGTAACTAATTTGTAAATAATTCATGAATAGCTATCATAATTTTTAATTGTTAACCGAAAAGATTTTCCTGAATATACTTTAATTTATACATCAAATTTAAAATTTTCTTAAACAGGCTAGTCATAAAAGCTTTAATTAAATTCTAATTTGAGCAATGAGCAATTAAAAGTATTATCAAAAGTTTTTTCAAGTAATTGCCAACATTTGCTTAATTTTGCACCAATTTCAATGTTTGCTTTAAATTCTGATTCTTTGAATCGTGACATACAAATGTAGGAATTGAGAACCAAATAACAATAGTCTCTGTACCTTGAGTATTTCTTGCTGTATTACAACAGTAACACAGAACTTTATTTCAAGTTTGAAAATACAATAGTTAACTAGAAACAAACTGACAAGACAAAACGAGATGATAAAGAATTAGTGTATGCAACTAAGATGTTATTTTTTCAGTCAAAGCAACAGTGGATCACTTTTAATGATATTTATACACAGTTGGTATCAAATTCGTATTTCCTTTGTAGTTAATAGACGTCATTAACATTTTTTCATTTTTTTTCAGACAGGTTCTTTGGAAAAAATTTGTATAAGTTCCGTATAAAAAAGTAAAGTAGAAAAACTCGATGGGTTAGAAAAGCTCAGTCAGTACGAAAAACCTGAACATCTGCCTGGCACGCTCGATTCATCAGAAAAATCTCGTGGACTTAAAAAATCCCGACAGCTCTCCTACTAAAACTATTATTCTTGTTTATTTTGTTCATTTAATTCTCAGAAACTCAAAAATTATCAATTAGACGTAGTTGCAAAAAGGAGTCAGCTTCAAAGTTTTAAAATCTACAGAAAGAGCTGTTTAACCTATTCAATGTGTAAATACTTGTAAAGGACTGCACAAATCTGATGGGTTTTGATCCTTGGCGAAATTAGCTGGAAGTATAGTATAATGTAGTACTTGACTCAACGATCAAAGATCTCCAGAGACACAAACCTTAAAAATGGTCGGCTTACTACTTACTTACTACGACCCTCTTCCGTCTGAATCGTTTTCGTTTTCTTTAAATCTCTTGGAGGAGTCATTAATTAGTGTGGTCACCTCAAGCGAGCACAGTTTTGGAAATGATTAGGTTTCGCCCTGTACTAACCTTCTAACTCTCTCCTGGTAGGCTACAACGGGTAATTGTCTTTCATCAAGCCGTCTATAGTGACACACAGTTGGGCTTTGTCCTCCATTAATCTTCTTCACTCAACTATACTTGAACACGCGTCAGATTGCACCTTTCTATACATTTCCTTTAGTGACCTGCAATCAGGCTTTGGACTAAATTAACTTTTAGTCAGTTTATATCCCAACATAAGTTGGGTTTCGCCCGCCAACAGGCTTGCTTAGGCAGCCGACATGGGGCTTTACTATCTATCAATCTTGGTGGAACTTTGCCCTCCATTAACGTTTTTAACTTACACAGTGAGTCCGTCGCTGATTTCAATGAAACGATAAAATCTTTACTGACGATTCTATATCGGGCCCCGCAAAAATATTTATAGGTCGGAAAATGGCTAAAATTCTGAATGTTTCTACATCGAAAAATATTAGATCCGTGAATGGGGATTTTTCAATATACGTGTCAGGAAGACCAGAATAAAATTCACTGTGTCATGCCTGTTGCGCCTCTAACACACATGGGGCTCCACCTTCCAACAAGCTCCCTTAGGTTTTGCCCTCCATTAACTTTTCGAAGTCAGTTATATTTTAAGACTAGTTGAGCTGTACCCTCCATTTTCTGAGGCCTACAGTAAGGCTTTACCCTCCATCATATAGCTTTTGATGGTAGACAGTCGAACTTTGCCATTCATTAACCTTCTTAATTCAGCTATACTCAACGCATGTCGGGCTTTACCTTCTAACAGGTTCCCTTTAATAGCTAACAGTCAGGCTTTTTTAAGTCAGTTATACTTTAACACAACTCGGGCTACAGCTTTCAACAGGCCACCTTTGAAGGCCTACAATCAAAGGCGCCCGCAAGATTTTTTCCAGGGGAGGGGGGGCAAAATAAAGATTGCCGTCCAATTCCATATTTCTCGACAGCATAGAATTATTATTTTTTTGTATACATTTAATTGTTTTTGCAAACCAGGGGGGCAAATGACCCCCCTTGCCCCCCCTCCGGGCGCCCATGCCAACAATGAGATTTTACTTTGCATCAAGTCACTTTGATGACTTAACCTTCTGGAGTCTCACACGTCAGGCTTCACCGTCCACTAACCTTTCTAAGCAAGTTATATACTATATGAAGCCCTTATGGTAGTACGCAGTCGGGCATTGCTATTAACCATTTTAATCAGCTATACTCTCACACGTGTCTGGTTTCTTAAATCAGTTATGTATATTCCAATATGAGTCTTGCTTCATCTTCCAACAGACCCTTTTGATAGCAAACGGTCGGATTTCTTCTTCTATTAACCATCATACATCAGTTATACTAGAACATGGGTTACTAGATCATTGGTAGTGCCGGAATAGCTTCAACGTTTATTCACAAACCAATTCTATTTCGGTTTCTCCTTTCTGATGTATAAACAAGAAAGCAAAAAGAAACAATAAACAATCGGTGGTAATCAGATGGCATGGAAACCAGTCTCCTAGCGTTACAACAACCACATTTCCATCACGACACGACATCCAGTTCCTGATATATGGATATCTGTCAAAATAAAAACAATAAATATCCAGACGGTGGTACCAAAATTTTTAAGTATCGCACTTAAGTGAAGAACTATGGTATAGTATACTACAGTTTCAGCCAATTTCATCCCGCATGGATCGTACAGGGTCCTTTGTTTGCTAAAAGTATTTTGCAAAAACATTTTGTTTTACTAAATTTTTTTAACAAATTACGAGGTATGTGAGAAAAGTAATGAGACTGATTTCATACTAACCAAAGTTTTTATTTTTTTCAAACAACAATGTTATCCCCTTCAAAGTAGTTCCCTTGGGCAGCTATACACCGGCGGAGTCGTTGTTCCCACTCTTGGTAGCAGCGCTGGAAGTCTTCAACTGGTATGGCTTTTAACTGGTCGGTCACAGTCTTTTGAATGTTCTCCAGAGTTCCAAAATGACGTCAGATCAGGTGAATAGGAGGGATGAGGAACAACAGTAATGCGTTTTGAGGTCAGAAATTCACTGATGGAAATTGCTGTGTGACACGGAGCATTGTCATGATGAAGCATCCACTTGTCTGCAATGTCTGGTCTCATACGAATCACTCTTTTCCTGAGCTTTTCAAGGACACTTTTATAAAACACTTTGTTGACAGTTTGTCCTGGTGGAACAAATTCTTTGTGCACGATACCCTTCCTGTCAAAAAAACAAATCAGCCTGGTCTTGATCTTTGATTTGCTCATTCGACATTTCTTCGGCGGAGGAGATGACGGAGTGTGCCACTCTTCACTTTACCGCTTTGTTTCAGGATCGTACTCAAATATCCAGGATTCATCACCTGTGATCACACAATTGAAGAATTCTTGGTCATTGGCAATCCACTCAAAAAGATCAACGCGCACGTTTTTTTGAATGTTCTTCTGTTCAGTTGTGAGGTTTTTCGGCACCATTTGGGCACAAATCTTTTGTATGTTTAAATGTAACCCGGACTGAGGAAGTGGAAGCGATAAACAAACCGGTTTAGCACAGGCCGGTAGACACAACGTTGCCAGATCTCCCGCAGTGTTGCCAGTCTCATTACTTTTCTTACACACCTCGTACATGGAGAATTAGAAAAAAATTACAAATTAATAATTTAATATTATCAAAGTTTGTGGCCTTATTGTGTGCCTCAGGCTTTCGTGCCTGGAAGGTGTAAATGATTTCTAGAGAATCTGGATAACATGGTTGACACTAAATCTTGATATATTTGTTTTAAAAGCTTTCGTTTTAAGGTGGGGGTGAGCCGGGGTATAGAAAATAAATATCAAGAAGCTTTTGCTATTTTTTTTATGTTTTGCATACCGGCATTTAATTGACGAAGCAAGCGCTACTGAAACCTACCCATGCTGTTGTTAATTTACAATATTTTTTATAGTCAGAGCCCAGAGTTTAGTATTTTGCCCTTTCAGTAAATTCGGTAAAAGTTTTATTAACTAACCTTTAAAATAACTACACTAACTGTAAGCAAAATCTGTACTGCTTATCGTAGTTCTAGTTGGTATATTGTGAAATGTACAGCTTAAGATGTACGGACTTTTAGAATTTAAAGTCAAAGCTGTCTTTATTGTGTATTATTTTTATATTATTTAAAGCAAACTAAAAGAGGTTAAATATGATTTTCATATTGCAACATTAGACAGTAACTCCATAGGGTGGAAATTATAAGTGGACCCAATTATTATTACTTTGAAAATAACAAGAATATAAATTTCAAACGTAATATTTTCTTACAAAATGTCCTAAATTGCACTACTGAAGTCTGAACTTTATATTTTGTTGTTCTTTCTGAAACTGATGTTTTTACATAAAGTTTAAATTGGTCGTTATCCGTGCACTAGTTAAAGTTGTCTCCCTGATAACATGTAAAAACAGTAGGAACAAGCAATACAAACGCATTTTTTCAGACCATTATTTTTATATCATTCAACGTAAAACATGTTCTGAAATGAGTATTATTACATTTTGGAATTTCTATTTCCAGAGAAAAAAGATTAAAATATGCAAACAAGTACTTTTGTATTAGGGTATGAGAACTAATTAAATCGGCAAAACCAAACCTAGGCATACAAAGGTTGCATTCCCTAAAAATTCCTTCTGAAACAAAGTTTAAGTAATTCCCTTAATTGTAATTAATGTAGAGAAAGAAAAACCACCAATTTTATTTGTTAGTTTCTTTAAGATTGAAATTGATCTCAAGTTTGAAGGAGAATTGTTTCAGAAAAACTAAATTTATATTTAAACATAAAACGAAACAAATTTTACCTTCTGGGAGAATTTATTTGAGGATTTTCTAACAGTCAGGTATTAATATCTGTCTAGTTTTCTTTTTTCGTAAGAAAAGTCTGTAGAATGTAAAATTTCAATCATTTTTATGGAAGACGTTTCGTGAGCATCGCTTCTTTCAAAATGTAAACAACTTTTAATATTAATTTAAAAATTTGCTAACATTTTTTAACAGCATGAGACGAACCTTATCATTAATATTAAACTCGGAATGTTTTGCTGACTGATCAAAAAAATTAGTTTAAGTGTGTAACTGTATCTATTGAAAGGTAAAGTTGTTTATGTTTACAGGTTTTTATAAACAATTACCAGAGCCCTTATCAACAGAAGACTGTCGTCGTTTACAATACCGTCGTAAAAGCGATTCGATCAAGCAGCGTGTGAAGCAGAATTTCCTTAACATTTGGTGAGTTTTATGGGTTGCATCTTTTATGTATTTTACATAAATTTTCAGACTAGAAATTTCTTTTTCGTTTTTCAGCGATGCCCAAGTATCGGATTCCGTTAGACAGTGGCTGAGAATGCCGACGTTCGATAGTCGCCAGTGGGAGGACGAAGAGTTATTACTGTTACTTCAGCAAATGTATCTGGATCTCGATCTTTGCTCGAAATTTGCTATTAACATTAATATATTGCGGAATTTTTTATATGAAGTATATAAGAATTATAACGAGGTCCCGTTTCATAACTTCAGGCATTGCTTTTGTGTAGCGCAAATGGTAAAAATATAAAGTTCTAAACTCTTAAAATGTATTGCTAGAGTGTATTATTTTTTAGCTTTACTCAATAACTTGGAGTGTGAATTTACCGGAAAAGATTGGGGATTTAGAGGTATTAATTCTTCTCACGTCTTGTGTTTGCCACGATCTCGATCATCCAGGCTATAATAATATTTATCAAATCAATGCCAAAACCGAGTTAGCTCTACGATATAATGATATTTCGCCCCTAGAGAATCATCACTGTAGTGTAGCATTCAGAATATTAGAGAACGAAGACTGCAATATATTTAAGACGTTCACGAGCGAAGCGTTCAAACAAGTCAGAGAAGGAATGATTAGGTGTATTTTAGCAACGGATATGGCAAGGCACAATGAGATTTTATCGCAATTTAAAGAAACAACACCCGAGTTTGATTATTCCAATAAGGCGCACACGAATCTGGTAAGAGAAAGCTTTATCTAAGAGCGTTCATTTACAGCAATCATTTTGTTTATTTGGAACAGAACAAGCTCATTATTTTACAAATTCATTTTATTAATAATGCATGTGCACTACCTTTATACTCATTACATTAGTAAACGGTCGTTTTGAATATGCACGTCCAAGTTTGCAGTGAAATCCCTCGAGTTTACTATGCTGTTCTAGAGAATACCGTTTAGTTGGAAACATGGAGAGAGAGGGAAAATGAATATTTATGTGTCATTTATAATTTATTTTGAATGTTTCCGTAGTAAGAATAACAAATAATAAAATGTCAGTTGAAATATTATTTTCTTGAATGAGATGTGAATTATTTATTCGTGCGTGTATTAATTTTGTAAAAGGTCTAGTGGGTTCTAGAAATTTAATTTCTTTGATGGGTTTTAATCCTTCTTTTATAGTCACTTCTTCGTTTCAAGAATTCTATTTAAAACATAAGCATACAAAAAATTATATTTTGATCTTTTATTTAAACGAAGCTATTGGACTTAATTGTTCCTAAAACTTTTTCCAATAATTTAATTTACAGGGGCAGTAAGTAAATTTAATCTTTATAAATGATACCAACTAGGAAAGTTTTAATCCATGATTTGCAATGGATTAAGAAGTTCGTTACTTTTGTGAATATATTACGGAGGGTGGTTTTTAATTAGTACCTATGTCGATTTTGTCAGTTTATAAAGTACATTATTACTTGACTGACTATTAAAAAATAAATCGTGGGAGTGGAAACACCAAGCCCCTTTAGAGTCTCTACTCCACAACCTATTTGTGATTTCAACAGTTTCATCAGAAATGTTATTTCAGTAAAGAAAATTGAAATTCCAACTACATTTTGTACAAAAATGTTTTATCTTTAAATGTTTGCCTTTAAAATTCACAATGTGGGTGAGGCAAATTCTAAATAACTTCTGAAGGTCATTTTAATTACTATACAAGCTAATTTAAAACGAAACATTATGATGAGATATGGCTATATAGTAGTGGGCGAAAGTATGGATCCATGTAAATATCTTCATTGTTATTGGAATTACTGAAATGAAATTGTATTTAGAGATTTTGACATATTTTGGATGGAATGCAAACAGTTGCATTACAATTTGATTTCCAGTTTAACCGGAAGTGTGTCCTGAATATTCTTTGTATTTTCGGCTAGCGGACTGAATTTCGAGTTTAGAAATACTCGGTTTAATACGTCTATTTTGATTTACTATTAAGAATACGCTAAAACAAGTGAATTTTTGTTTTAATTGTTTAAAATGACGATTGACTTCTTAGCACCAAGCTCACCTATACAAGAATTTCAGCATAGTTTGTAACATAACCTAGCGTTACAAAAAAATTTACTCTTGTTAACTAAGACGCTACTGGTCTTAGGCTAGCTAGATTCAATGGGTGGCCTTGAGTGAAGATAAGGAGATTATACATACAATAAAACATTTTTAATACATATATTGAAAAAAAACCAACAAAGGCGCCAGTTTTTCCAAAGGAAAAACAACAAACAATATCTACAAGAAAATTTAACAAATTAAATAAAGTTAATTTACAGCTGCAAGAAATATCCTTTTAAATAATTAAAATCTTATCACTTAAAACTTAAATCATTCTCACGAACATAAAATGAAATGTCTTAACTTGTTAAATCCAAGGTTGCAAAAATTAAATTTTCGTAAAAGCAACACTTTATCATTACACAATAGTAATACAAAATGTTAAAAAACGTCAACTTAAGAAACGACAATTAAGGGTACAAGAAAGAACAAACTTACCATGAGCTTCAAAATCTCAGAATTTTACAACACCGTAAGTGTGGAACAGAGAATCTGTAACATAATCACTAAAAAAACAAATCCCTCTTAACCCACGCTTCCTAAGTTTTCTAATCTTTTCTTTTTTTCTTCTTTTGTAATAAAATTTAATAAGGAAATCTTAACCAAGTAGTTAAACCATTTACGACTTCCTCAAAAATGCATTTTAGTGAACTGAATAAAACAATTAATACAAAAAAAATTTAATTTTAACGACGATCATGATGAGATAGTAGAGCAGGTTGTCAAGGGCCCGCACCCTTCGCGATTCAACCAAAGATTTGCTTGAATGGAGATAAGATCCTACGTCGAACGATATGATTAGGAGTAGGACGAAATATTACAGTTCGTTAACTTCCACGGCAGCAAGTTGCAGTTCTGCAATAAAAAACTTTACGAAGCGACCCTCAAGGTTTCAGGGACAAGAACACAATTCGCTTACCCTCGCTTATTTGAGGCTTCGTACAAACTCAATAAAATTGTAAACAACCCCTTTACAATCACCAAGACACAACGCGTCGACAACGATTACCGTCCTACTAAATTTCTCGTGCACGAGTCACAAGTGCAAGAACGCCTTCCAACGGAAATCGTGGTTTTCGAAAAATTAAAAAATCTTAATAAGCAAGAAACGACTTGGGGTATAAGTTCTGATAACTAACATTATGATCAAGTAGCAAAGATTATGTAGCAACCAAAAAAATATTCCAACTCTCACAAGAACATAATTGTCATTAATAAGCTTAACAAATGAACAAGTATGAAATCTTAACTTTAATTCATTTTGGCTATACCAAAAACAAAAGATCAACCACACATGGGCTACCTTTAGAGAAATAAACATGTAAGAATTTACAGAACCACAAAATTACAACTAACCACTTACCCGAATATGAAAGATAAAATGTAGGGAAAGTTGCGAAGTAATACTTGAAGGTGAAATCTAATGTACAATTCAACCCTACCAATTTGCTAACAAGATTTATAATGAAGAAAAATTAACCAAAAGACACAGCCGTGGATGTTCAACATACTGCGAAAAATAAAGCTAAAGACCAAAAGGAATATATCCCGTGTCCCGCCTACTACCATAAATAAATTGGATAAACATTCATCAACCCAAAAATTGATTTCAAGATTAAAGAAGCTACAAAAAAATAATCGACCTATTAGGGTGCACTTGTCACTATCAACGAACCTCCCCAACGAGAGAAAACTGTAGAAAACATACAAGAACACCCTGAAACACTGATTAAGTATAATCAACATGTAACGGAAACAAAAGTGACCGTTACAAGCTTAGCCAGAAGGTCAATTAGGTCAAGTAACGAAAAACGTATACCAAAAAACTAAAAGTCATGACTTTCACATCCTAACATGTTCATATTTCGAAAATTATCGACTGATATTATTTCAGAATTGGATGTCATGTACTTCATTGCTTTATTGTAACTGTTTAATCTTGCATTAAACAGATTATTTCATTTAAAACATAATTTCAGTTTTCTATAACATTAAATCAAATCTAAATAATTTTCAACATAAATTAATACATTAAAAAAAATCAAGGTCGTTGTAACATACGAAAAAATGCAGTCACTATTATTATTGTATTGTATTTCATAAATGAACAATGTGCAAACAAGCAACATTGCAAATTTTACTGGCGCAAAAATGATGAACGAACATCAAGAAATCTAATTGAACCTTGACCTTTAAAGATATCGGTTTCTCCTCAGATAAGGTCTAGTTCAGACTTACTTAGATCCAACTGGAAGGGAGCAATTTTTGAAGATATTAGAAAATATTTTGATACAACTATTCTGTTGTTTTTCGTACATGCAGTTCATATAAAAATGAATTTCTTTGGTTCTAAGTTCTGGCATTAAAAAGCACTAAACTTTTGCTTTAAATAGAATTTTTAGATACATTTAGAACAATAAGGTTCTCTTTTCAAAAACAGAATATGATGATCAGAAAACTCAAAAATTATGTTTAATTAAAAAACTAGCCGAAGTAAACAGAAACAGAATTACACAAAAAAATTTAACTTGGTTCAATGAAATCTTTTGTATATAAAAAAGTATTTGATTATCTTCTCCACGATCGTACAGTTTAAGGTTTTCTCGGATCGACCAAATTGGATTGAAGAATCGACTAAAGTTGTGATAGCACCCGGAAAGTCCCACTTGACTAAGTACCATTGTACAAGTTTTTCAATCAACTGAAAAAGTTAGCTGCAACAAAGAAGTGCCTACAAACAATTAGCGTCTCAAGAAACTGAATCCAGTCTGAAATACGTAACCGCTTCGAATAGTACAAATGGCATAAAAAGCTCAATGAATTCAAAAAAGTTTATCAGTCAAAACGTCTAATCAATCTACCATATTAATCGACTTAGAAGTTTCGGAAAGCTCAGGACGAAGAGTCCACGTTTCAAAGTTGCTGCATACAAAATAAAAACTGAGTATCTACGACTGGAGAAACCTAACTAACCGATTAAATAGTTCGAGTCATTCAGAAACCCGCACTATCTGAAAAAACCCATTTGAACCCTAGAGCCTGATTGTCTTGAAAAGTTGAAAAGAATTAATCAGTTTGTAAAGTTCGATTGGTCTAGAAAAATGGCCGGTTTATAAACTTTGGCTAGTCTAAGATCAATTGACTTAAATGTTGAAAAGGGTAAATGATCCGACAAGTCAATTAGGCTTGCAGGGCTCGACAAGGTCCAGATCACCAGCTAACCGTACTAGATTTCATCGCTTTTTCATCATATTCAAAAAGGACTGACAGCAGCAGCAGTGTTCGGAAACAGACCATTATTAAGACACAGATAATTCCATGGTTGTTACTTTAGTACATCTACTGTTTAATACAGTCTTACTATGAATCGGAAACAAAGAAAGTAGAACATCCCTCTTCTACGAAGACACATTACATCATTAGTAAAACAAAGCCTAAATTACATTAGAAATGTCTTACTTCTTTAATATCTCACATTATTTACGTCAGACTAGAAAATCGATGCCTTGTATTCGTGTAAATTAAGATCAAAACGTGATTTACGAGGGCGGTTCAATAAGTACCCGTGTTAGAAATGAAGACACAATTTTTTTCAAAAAATTTTTTTTTATTTTTCAACATAGTCTCCTTTTAGAAATATACACTTCTCCCAACGTTCCTGCCATTCTTTTAACCCCTCCAAAAAATAGGATTTGTCGAACTCTCCAAAATACGCCTCTATCTCGGCGATGACTTCCTCGTTTGAGCTAAATTTTTTTCCCGCGAGCCACTTCTTCATGCTAGCAATTCACAACGCAATTCATGCAGTTTGGCGGCGACAACTCCGGATGAATGTGCTGGTGCGTTATCGTGGTGAAACAGCACCTTCTGTTTCGCCAAATGCGGCCGTGTCTCCTTCAATTTTTTGTCGAAGCTGTCTAATAACTCACTGTAGTATTGTCCAGTGATCGTTCTTCCTTTTTGTAAAAACTCCATGAGGATGACGCTGTTCGCATCCCAAAAAATTGTCGTCATGACCTTTCCGGCCGATGGAACCATCTTCACCTTCTTTGGAGCAGATTCACCGGGAGAAATCCATTGTTTCGATTGTTGCTTAGTTTTTGGTGTGTAATGATGAATCCAGGTTTCATCAACGGTGACAACTCGACGCAAAAACTCCTTCGGATTTCGCTTAAATTGCTCCAAACACTGCTTCGAAGTTAACAACCGCATCCGCTTGTTGTCCACCGTTAGCAATCGCGGCACCCATCGCGTCGACAATTTTTTCATCGCCAACTTATCATGTAAAATATTAATTGCCGTTCCGGTCGACACACCTACGGCCTCTGCTACTTCACGCACTTTCGTTCGTCGATCAGCGAGAATCATGTCGTGGACTTTTTGAAGAATTTCCTCGGTAACCACGTTTGCCGGGCGTCCTGGTCGCTCCTCATCAAAAACGGATGTTCTCCCACGTTTAAATTCGTTGAATCAATATCTAACTGTGGTCATAGATGGCGAAGTGTTCCCATAAACAGCATCCAACTTTGCTTTTATCTTCTCGCATTTTTTCCCATCCAAAAACAGAAAGCGAATTACCAAACGATACTGCTCTTTTTCCATCTTAGCTAAAATCACGAAACACGTCTTACTCAAATGGCTGTCAAATCCAAACTAACCTATCAATCAGTCTGCAATTTGTTATACTGTCGTTTGATAGATGGCAGCACACGATGATAACACCAACCTCCCTCAGGAACGCCTTCTGTCGTCAAACACGGGTACTTACTGAACCGCCCTCGTATATACGCAAAATAGCATTTGCAAATAGATAGTACCAACAAGTACTGCTCTTGAACGTTAGAATGTTTAAAATAACAATAACTATACATCTTTTAATTAGACATTGCATTTTTAAATTATCAAGTATGGAATTTTTCTGGATATAATAGAAGAGCATCTCTTGAAGCCGTTTGTATAACACACACGCTATAAACATTAATAAAATTCACTCATCGACCTAAAATAAGTTAAATTGTAAATTATTGCTTCTCTTGTTTCCTCTAAACACGTTTTTGGTGAATTTCTCATAGAATCTACTTGGTAATAAATAAACTTGAAATATTTCGATCCATTTTATTGATAATAAAATATTTTTCCTGCTTTTATATCTCACCTTCCGTTGGCTGCAGAGGTGGTGTAAACAACTTTACAAGGCAGTAAAGAGATGTTCTGTCATTTTAGATAATAATTTATTAAATTCTTTACAGGCCACAAAGAAATTTTTAGAAATTCCTCCTTCCATTTTTTTGGATTCTAAAAACTCTTTATAGGCAGCGCGGTAGAGGATAACATAAAAAAATTCAGGAGAACTAAAATAACTCTGCCAAATATTATTATTAATAAATGAGAATTCTGTAGAATATACCGCAGTACAAAAATAGTGAAATATCCGCTTTAATTTTACTTAGCGGTTTTCCACTTTACATATTTTATAAGACATGACAACATTATGTAAACTTAATTTGAGTTTACTTTCATTCGAAAGTTAGTACCAAACTTAGAAACCACATAAAAGTGTTTCCTGATCGGTGAAATAGCCGTAAAAAAGTTTTTCCGATTGTATTTTACAAAAAGAAAATCTGTCAGTTCCATCGAGGGATTTTATTCTACTTTGTTACCTACGGTATAGTCGGTATAAGTGGTTATCAATGTCAAATAAATTTAAATCTTTAGTTTTTTATGTTAGAAAGTGAAATAAAACACGAATTTTAAAAATTAAACCGCCAGGTAGTGTGTAAATTATAAAACGTGAAATAAAAAGTTTCAATGCTGTTGAATTTGAACTTCTTTTCGGTCTAAAATTAAGGTTAATTGGCAATTCCTTTTTTTTTGGAGTTTTAAAAAAACTATTTACGTGAAATACCATAAATATATGACCAATTTTTTAAATGAGCCTTTAAAGCTTTTCTTTTTCTCCACTTATTTTGATACTATAATTTTTCACTTTCTGTTATTTCGACTTAAAAATATTTTATTTTTGTTAATTAGTAAACATTTTCTTTTCCTAATGTGTACGTAAATTGGGTATTTTGAACCTATCATTCCGAAATAAAATCTTTCTTAACCCTTTAGGCCCCAGCATAACAACCCAATTAATACTAATGGGCAATTACTGAACCGTGAATTTCCCTACACAATCACTTTATGTCGAGTATAATAGTATCTTCTATAACTTAATACTTTACATCTGTAATATTCAATTTAACCTAGGGCCCAGACGACCTTGTAAGCTTGAGGTATGTTCAACTGAAATTTGTGGGAAACTCTACCTAAATGATTTTATGTACTACTATTTCATTTACAATTTAGTTTTAACTAGAATTCGTTCGAAGCGGAACGATGTATATTTTATGTAAACAAAAAGTGTATTCACAAAATCAAAAAGTTTTAAATGGAATTTTTTACATATTTTTGCAGAATTATCTCCACTTTTGTTACAAAAAAAGACTCAATAATCACAAGATTAAAATGTCATCTTGATCAACTCTGTTTCTACGGACTTTTTCAACAATTAAGTCTTAATACAAAGTTTAATTAATTCTTTATGGCAACAATTACAAATGATCACATTTTAGATATTGAGTTAAATGGGTGCTTAAAATTACATGAGACTCAAAGAAATATTTCTTTTTATTTCTATTTGAGGAAAGATTGGAAACGCGAGTGTTGGACTGTTTCCAGTTTTTTAATCTTACGGGTATTTTCTACATTGATTGTTTTGTTTTTTTTTTAAATTAGCTGAAACAGATCAAATTTCTTTTAATTGCGCTCAGAAAAATCTGAGTGGATTCCTAAGCTAAATTTAGTGATTAGAAGAGAGCGGTTCTCTCAAGTTTTCCTTTTGCCTATTTAACGAAAACCAGACATTTTTGTTTGTCATCGAAAATAGATCAGATATTTTCTTGAAGAGATAGCTAGCAATTGAATTAAATTTTTCAGATCGACGAAAAAAATCTTAGCTCCAGGGTTGTCATTGATTTTCATCCACTGCTGATGTCTAGTCTAGATATCCTTTGTAGAAAGAAACATTAACGAATACTTTATACGCTTTAAAAAGGTTATCATTAGGAAAGATGAGTTTGTGAATTCAAACTTATGGCATTGATTTTGAGTAGGTTTTGCATCAATTTATCTCAAATTTTAATAAAACTTCCTTTTAGGTTTTCTGCTTTAATCTAACTACACCTATCAGTCAAAAGTATTGACTAATTAAGTCTAGTCCAATTACAAACGGAACAGACATAGTAGATCAATCAACTTTCATTTCAAATCGGAACAATCAAATTTCAAAAATGTTTAGACCAGATTGAACAAAGAACGTGATCATACTCTTATGGTTTCATTTTTAGATGAACCACAATGACATGGGCTTGGTAGTAACTTAAACCAACAGAACTAAATTTGTGACATGAAATCAAAACGATATTCTGATGCCAAATAAAAGTGTCTTTTTTTTATTTTGTGCTAAACACCAGATTAAGATTTTTACGCTTCACCATTAGAATTTAAAACAGTCTAAAATCGATTTTAGAGGTATCACAAAACATTCATCGCGTCAAATATTCTGATTTTGCCGAACAAAATATAATAATCTTCTGAAATAATGCATAATGCGAATTTTGTCATCATATAAGATACTGATGATATTTTTATTGAATCTAAGACACGTTTATCTCTTTATTTATGCATTATGTTGTTGCTTGTTTGATTATTGTCTTTTCGACTTCAAGCCCTAACACTTCTAATGGCTACTTACCAGTGAAATTATTAGTTTCCTTCCTTCCTTATGTTTCTTTCAATTTCTACATTTTCTAAATTCAAATAATATTAGGTATACCTTATGGAAAGCTCCTATATTGCAAACAAATTTTCAACGACACAATTCAACAATAACGCGTCGGATATTGAATTATACTTTTGTTTTTCAATATGTCTACGAGTAGTATGTAAAATTTAGGTTTGATTCAGTTTATGGACTCTCTGCCTGAAAAAGCGATATATTTTATATCCACATGAAACATTTCAAATTATAGACAAAATATACTCAATTTACATAAAAACTACCAAATACTAGTATAAGTTCTGAATACTCAGTAGATATAAGGAAACCTAAACTTTCCCTAGTGGAAATAACAACAGCAATATCGAACACAGTTATGTCTAACTACCAACTGAAATGAGTATAGTGTGGCTAGACTAGGTAATGAAAGAATCTGGTAGAATTAAGAACCAGAACCTGCTCGCTATACACGTGTCAGAAATAATAAAAATAAATTTTTTATACATTATTTCAGATTATTTTAATGACAAAAGATCTTTAAAAACTCGAACGTTTTGTTATTCTGTTCTGCAAACCCTTACAATATGCTTTTGATTGTAACTTGTTTCCAGAATTGTATTCCCTTGTGGTTTGTCTGAATATTGATTTTTCTGTAATGCGGATTTCTTTTCGGTTAAAACTAACCCCAGCAAAAACGTATGTTCTATTATAATAAATATTTCATAAATTCATTTTTGAGAAGTATTTATATCGTAAATACGAAATACTAGTATTTCGAAATAGAAACTAATATGGGATTATTAACTACTGAAGATTCTACAAAGAAAAAAAAATAGCCTTTTAGTATTTTCTATACGGATCTTTTTTTTTAATAATAACTCTTCGTTTTGCAGTTGAGTATGGTCTTAATCAAAGTATCCGACATATCAAACGAAGCGAGGCCTATGGATGTAGCGGAGCCCTGGTTAGATCGACTTTTGCAAGAGTTTTTCAAACAAAGCGATGCCGAAAAACTAGAAGGCTTACCAGTTACGCCTTTTATGGACAGAGACAAAATTACAAAACCCTCTTCGCAATGTTCGTTTATTGGTTTTGTACTACTACCCCTCTTTGAAGCTTTGGGAGAACTTTTCGGAGAATTACAGGTATTAACACTGCTCATCGGATTTATAGAATAATCAATAATCACTGATTTGCATTTGGTTTAAAGAGAGTTTCAATAAAATGGAATTAAATTGGATTTTGATAAACGTTAATGTTAATTGAACAAAGCCGTATTTATACTGCTTCCTTCTACTAAGTATTAAAATTTAAATCTTATAACTTGATTTCAGTTGAATCTTAAATATGATATTTTAAAACTCATATTTGCATTCAATGCAGTTGTACTTGAATCTATCACGTGTCACTTATTTATTTAATAGTCATTTCTATCTAAACTTCCAATTAAGACTTATGTATTTTGTTTATATAGTCTTTTGAAATCTCAGAAAGCTGATTTTTGATTATGGTCTCTCTGTCAAACATCAATCGATAGTTAATCTTAATTTTCTCTTTCTTATTAATAAAACAATTAAGATAACTATTCTTACACACTTTACTGTTCGTCTTGCAATGCGCCGACTGTAGTAAATGCGGTTGGTATGGCAGCACCGAAACTTCTTTGCAGATCACAAAATCTCAGTAGCTTGGTTTACTGTCGTACATGAGAAAACTATTTTGTATACCATTCTATCTTTTTTGGCAAAGTTTTTGGCTGGTTAATATGTTTCGAAGATACATTGAAAACGTATTTTTCTTATCTAGAACAATCAAAGAAAGTCTCGATGCTTCAGAAAATCTTTCTTCAATGTTCATGTTGCCCTTATCTTTGATTATTCGATTGTGGTGAGCAAACTATGTACATGCAGGATTATGAGAAAAATCGTTGGCATTAGTCATTTCTTTCTTATTTTAATAAAATCTGATTTTTAAGTTCTAAGTGAAGTGTTTGTTTTTTGTATTAATTAATGTTTGGTACGAAGAAAGTCGCTTGTCGTTACTTGTATCTATTGATAATTGCATTTTGTATTTTTTTTCCAATTAAGATTTATGTCAAGCCTATTCTACCAAGATTCTTTAAATGTTTTTTTCTACTATCTGTTTCTGTATATTACCCATTTGTTGTAATAAAACACGCTTTTGTTTTTTTAATCTTTTTGTTTAATTGTTATGTTCTTTATTTCTTGATATTTTACTGAACTTAAAATGGTTCCCAATAAGTAGGGTTCGTATTTCGATTTGTTATCTCTATTTGTATTCCATCTTCACAATCACGCTTAGCTGATATTATCTAGACTCTCTACCTTTGATTATGTAATACCGACCTCATCTTATCCGTTTGTCATTGCTATTTTAATACTTTCTTATTTTGAAAGCGATGATAGTTGTTGATGATGATTGATGGTAGTTTCAATTCTGAGTTTAGATTTTGAATTTGCTCTGGTATAGCTCTCAAGGCTATATTATCCAATAAGCTAACTAGGTTCAAGCCTAGAACACAATATAACGAATAGGTTCCGTGGATCCAATTGTCTTATTTGCCTTTTCGTGATTCACATTTAACATGCACATCATACCATAGACTGATATTGTCTTAATCCGGCCCTAGCTGTTTTTGTTTCTGTGTAGTTGTTACTTTTCTTGAAGGAATTTAAAAAATTTGATTTGATGTTAACATTCTTCTACTAATACAAAACATCATGCATGATGTAACTGGTACAAAGCCCATAAGAATGCCACTGCTGTATCGACCTACAACAGTTGGCAGGTATTTATGTTTATTCTCTAACCTCTAAAATTATATTGTAATCAACCTACTAACATACTAAAATCCAAGGAAATAGGTCTGGCGACGCTTATGATTAAAAATTCTTGTACCCTCTCTTGAAACAACAATCTTATTTTTTCCTAATGAGATAACGCCGTCGATTAGATGGCTTTGGTCGAAATTTTGATTAACAAAACAAATTTTAGAAAATTAAAATCTGACGCTAACATATACTGTTATAAAAATAGGAAATTAAGACACACATTTGAAAGCAATGTATGTATAGCCTTTGTTACTATTTATTTTTTAATTTCTAGGATTTAATAGTTCAACCTGTACGAGACGCGCTTGACTATTACCGTCGGTTAAACGAAGCAACTAAAGAGGAAAGGTTGCATCGAAAAAGCATCGTATCAGAATTATCTGAACAGGGACAATTATCTTCATCCCAAAGTCCTGATAGTGCTTCAGCCGCCAGCGTACCAAAATCAGGATCGAGTATCAGCGTCAGATTACGAAAGAGCTTAAGTTTTCAACAAAGCCGTTCAAGGTATTTTCAGTTTTATTTATCTGCTTTTAAAGTAAAATTATAAAATTTGAAATCTGTTTAGGTCCAGGTCAACTGAAGAAGAAATGGAAATTAATGAGGATGTTGCTAATGTAGTAGTAGAAGAACAAAACTTGGAGGATGTCATGGAGGATCCTGAAAGTGGAGAATCAGAAACAGTAACGGAAGTCGAAGTGTCTGAAAAGGCATTGAAATTCAAAATTGCAACGGAAGGCAATGTGGGAACGGGGAGAAAGAGTTATCCCGGATCTCGGAAAGGTAGTCGCGAACGAGTGCATAATTTTAACAGTTCGGATTTAAATAGAGTTATTCAAAAGGGTAAATTAAAAACAGGTGCTTTAAGTTTCGATCAACGTTGTTTAGTCGGTAATAAAAAGTTGTCCTTTGATAATCCAGAATTCCTAGACGAGTATGCTATTATCTTTAATAAAAGACATGAAAATATTTCAGATGATTCCCATAACGCAACGGACAGCGAAAGTTATAAATTTAGCACGGAAGAATGTATTGTATCAAAAGAAACTTTGAATTTGAACAAAAGAAATTCTGAACACTCTGTTAAAGTACCAATAAACTTAGACGAAAAACGTAGCATATTGAAATGTCCAGAGAAATTAAAAGCCACCAACCTTCCCGTCTATTCTACTGGCGATCAGAATTTTAGTAAAATCGAATCATCTAGTCTTGAAGAGACCGTTAAACAATCAGAGGGTGGATCGCCGGTCATCAAAGAGCCTAGAAGAAATTCTTTATTTAAAACACTAGCCCGTCATTCAAGTTTAATCAAGAGCAGCGAAAATACCGAAAATATTTCAATCGAAAAACCCGACCTAAATATGAGTCAAGTTCAAAGCGAAACCGATACAACGAACGGCGAAAGCAGAAACAACAGATCAATTTTATCTCGATTGAAACAATTAACTGATCGTTTTGGTCTTTCGGTAGAGAAGGATGTTAAGTTTAAAACTTCTAAGTTTAATCCAATTAAAAATAATAATAGTACAAAAGGTGTTAGCAAAGGGAAGAAGAAGCTCGATTCTCCTTGCTGCAACAGCATGGAAAATGTAGACGAAAGAAGGGCAAGTACACTTCCAAAAACAAAGAAATCTAGTTTGACCAAAAGGGGTTGGAAATTTTTGGTACTGGGAAAGGAAAAGTCTATTAATAGTTTAGAAGCTTGGGCATCGGATGCTGATATGAAGTTATCAACATTGAACGTCGAACCTGACAATCAATCTTTACCTTCTACCTCTCATTCTCAAACTAATTGTTCTCTAGAAGTTAGTCCAAAAAGGGAAAATAAGGGTGATTCTAATATTCAGGCCACTAGTGGTGATTCAGCCCAAACTACTAAAACGACCACAGATGGGAACAAGAAAAATGAGCCAGAAAATAAAATTTTAGATAGCAAGGTCGTAACGACACAATTAACTAAGTTGCAAGAGCTGCGTGCTGACCAGGTCTTGGTTGCTTGCGAGCAAAATAATTCTACGTTAATTTGACAAGAGATTAGTCCTTCGGAAAGGGAAGGATTTGCTAGATATATTTTTTGTCGATGCTGTAAATATAAACCGACAGTTAGAGACAATGTTTAGATACCAAAATGTAAATATAAAATGTTTTATTTATTTTGATATTCTATATTTATTTTATACAAGTATTTCCTGTAAATTATTTTAGTGCTGTTTTAACATATAAATATTAATGGGTCTCAAAATATACCAAAAATTTGTAGCATTGTATTTATTCTCGTTTCGTTGTTTTAAACTTATTTTCTTTATAATCAGTAACGTATTCAGGTGGTTTTTTAAAATATTGCAATTTTATGGTTTCTTTTTTTTGTAACTTTTGCTATTTTATGTATGTAAAAGATTACAGTTAACATAAAAATAGGAATTTTTCACTTGTAATGTTAGGCATTTTAACATTTTTAACAATGAATAGATTTAGTAATTAAAAGATTGACCATCAGCTTCTGTTAAAACTCAGAAGTTGTCCATCTGCTAGAATCTAGGAATATTTTTTTTCTGTACTTGAAATCTCATAGAAAAACAATGAATCAGATTTAAATCCTGATTGCGTAACTGATTCTTACGTAGATATACTTAAGTACTCAACTCAGTGAATAGTAATTCAAGTCTTTACAAAAATATCTGTCCTTTTTCTGTCACGTATTATCTATAGTAAACATGAATGACCAAAAATTGCTAAAGCATAAGAATAGTGATTTTAACAGTTTTATGGAATTTTAGTTAGCATAGGATCAAATCAAAAATGTATTATGATTGTTTGTAAAACGGCCTACATTATTTTTTGTTGGAAATATTTCTGGATTTATTTGTAATTTCTGTGTAGCCAGTGAAATTTAACTAAATATTTAAAGGATCACTACAGTGACTTTTAGTTTAAAATGGTGGACTTTTTAATTTAAAAAAGCGAATCTGATGGAATACATTTTTCTGCAGTAATAATACCAAATAAACAAAACAGGTAAATAAGCAGCAAGTAGAATGCAGATCTCTATAACTTGGTAATTTAAGTATTTGGGAACTGCAAGATTATTATTATTTTTACTATTTTATGTTGGCTTACAATTCTTATGAGTTGAAGATGTCTCTAATATTATGCGTTTTGTGTATTTATGTGATCTTGAATTTTGCTATAAAACGTGACGAGATTTAAGTTTATATAGTTGAACAAACTAGAATCAAAAGTTTGTATGTAATTGGAGTCGAAAATAATGATGCACTAAAAACGTATTTCTTCAATTGGCATTTTTATCGTAACAAAAAAATTTATTTCATTCTAACATCTTTTAAACAAATAATATACCAATACCTACCTACCACTGTATTCACACTGCCTTTACAATACAGGATGCTTTAGTGAGAATTTTGTCCAAGATATTCCATTCAAAACTGTAGACCTTTGCTTTTTTTGAAAAAAAAGCATAAAATATAAGAAAAGAAAAAAAGAATATACATATAATGAAAAAAATATATTAATGATGTTGAAACTTGTATCTTAGCAGAGCTTAAAAATCATGTTATACATCAAGGGGTACTTCTTGAATCAAAAACCTAACATCATTTATGTTGTTTAGAATATTGCATGTGCATTTGTTTTATATAATGTGGCAGCTTAAATTATTTGGCATGTTCTTTATGTAAATACTAGAGAATCTTACATAAATAGGCTGCATCAACTTAGTTTTTCTAAACTTTCTATAAAATAATAGTTTCTGATTTTACTACTTGCCTATCCAAATATTAAGAAAGCTTCAAATTCCTTTCTTTATCTGTGGCCCAAAAGACGGTGTAAATAAATTAGATTCGTCATTGTACAAATGTATAGGTTTAGATAATGTAACAAACTAATATTTAGTGCTAACATTATAGGTAATATTTTTTTAAATAAAAGTTTTATTTTGTTGTAGACATAATTAAATTAATTGTACGATAGCTAGATAATAACTATTTGAAAAATGATATTTATGAATTTATACATGTGATTCTAGTCTTATCGTTAAACTAAAGATTAATTAATTAATTATACGTATTATCAAATTTCTTGTTTCATTAATTATAATAATATTTAGAATGGCATGATCAATGCAACAGTTATAGATTATAATGTGATAACAGAAATTCATTGCTACTTCTTAGTGATTATTTTTCTACAGATGCTCTCAATCCCTTTGTATTCCACACTTTAGAATAATATTGCTTACATCACACAAACTTCCTAAAACTTGTGTAAAACTTTCCTCATACTTTTTTTTTACAATTATTATTATTGTTAGGGGTTGAAGTGAGCAGCCTTCTTAAAGGATGGTGCTAGTAATCAAAAAGTTCTCGTCCCTTATTGTAGTTTCTACCTTTGATTTCAAACATTGTGGACCAGACACGTTTAAATTATTTTAGAAGAATCTATTGTAACATTTGTTTTACCAAATTATTAAATCTTCATTCTTCCTGATAATTGTAGATACTAATGTAAATATATTTTAAATGACTGTACAATTTGTTTGTTAAATATATGTAAAGATGAAGCATAAATATAATCATAACTGTCAGTGAGTTATTTTTATTAATATTATAGTTACACAGTTTTAATTTTATTTAATAGTATCTCAATGCAAAACAGGCAGTGCCTAATTACATTGTTAATAAATTACAAAATTAAAAATCAGAGAATTTTAGTCCTAGACAGGTTGCAAAACTAAACTTCAGTGCACTATATTTATAAGCAATATTTGCTCGGTATTAATCAACAATCTGGAAAAGAGATTTATGAAACCAATAACCTAGAAACTTTATGTTCTATACAGTCACAGATTTTTTTACAGCCTGTCCAGAAATGAAACAAAGTAAAAAGAAGTGATAGTAAGCAACTTTTTTATTTTTATGCATGTGATCGAATGAACTGGGAGACTACATATAAAAGATATCAATATCAAGTTTGTAAAAAATTTAATTAATTTTACCATTCTCATTAATGTTGGTTCTACAGTGAGAAATATACAGGACGCTATAAGGTCGTAACCTACACTTGCAGTTGCACTATTGGTAGCATTTTGGGACAGTTTGTCCTGTTATTAATGTATGAGCTTGGGAAGGAGGCAAACATCTTATATTTCTTTTTTGTGAGTTAAATTCATAATTTTGAATTCTGATCTGATATTGTCATACTGTTTATGATTAGGTTATCTACCATAAACCTCCTAAAAATTATTATTTAATACTTATTTTGTACTATTTCATTTTTGCTTTAACTTATAATTTATATCGAGTTTCTGTGTACTGCAATGTCTGGCATATAAGAAGAAATTCAGAAATGTCTACGTATTAGGAGTGAGGTGGTACAGTGGCCATAAGAACACAGTGGCCACTTCTAAATAACTTTGAACAAGTTTTGTATATACGCTGCCATCTAGTGTGCAGGCAGATAACTACTTGAAGAACTATGCCAGCTTTGTTCTAGTTCCTAAATTTGACGCAAACTGTTTTTATCACTGTTTTGTGTTTATTGTCTTTCTCAAATTTTAGTTACTTAACATAACAATGGTATTGACAGCGGAGTAAGCTTCAATCAGGTTTTTGGTGGTTTCCACTAGATGTCAGAGCAAAACTTCGATTTGAAAAAAATTTAATTAAATTGTACCTGTTCCATTTTTCTTTTTAATTGTTGATTTTTCGATTCTTAGGGGAGCATTTCTACACACAGCAAATGCTTTTATTATCTATTTATAATTATTCATAATAATCATAGCTAACTTATGTTAAGTACACTCTTTGTTTTTTAATTTCAATAATATTTCGCAGGTATTAATTTTTTAATACGTAATTTTTTTAAATTTTGGTGCGATAGTAGGGTACTACTTTTTCAGTGTAGTTACTAGTAACTTTTGTGTCACTAATTATTTAGTGGACAAACTATTAATATATGGTATTATCAATACAGTAAACTAATGAATGACACAAACAGAAATCTGTAAAACGGCAAAATAGATTTTCAGCAGTGAAGTTTTGTTATAGATTAGTGTTATACACAGTGACCAGGATCAATCCTTCGGAGTTCGTTGAAAATGCGGAAAACTACATCATGGCCTGCCACCAAAAGTTGCCAGGAAATTAGCATATGACCATGCAGTGGCCAACAGCAAAGCTGTCCTAAAAAGTTCGCACAAAAATCTATCTGTTGGGCAGGAGTGGTTCACAGCATTCATGAGAAAGAATCCAACAATATCGCTACGAATACCAGATAGCAAGATCTGTAACGTTTAATAAGTACGTTGTACATAAATTTTATGACGATTTGATGGCAATATATGATAAATATCCAACTTTATGTGCAAACTAAATTGATAATACGGAAGGAACAGCTTTACTCATTGTACAAGGATCCACTAAAATAATTGCCCAAAAAGGACAGAGTCAGGTAGGTCAATTCACCTCTGCTAAGCGGAGCACTCTTGTCACCATGTGTAGTACAATTAATGCATTTGGAAATTGTATACCACCATTGTAGATTTTTCCCAGGGTTAATTTCAAAGATAAATGATCACGAATGCTCCAATAGTACAGTCGGTGGAACTTCGCCTACAGGATTGATAACTTCTAGTTAAAATATTTGAAAATTGGATGCATTTTTTTATTACATACACTAAACCTTCTTTAAAGCACCCTGTACTTTTGATCATGGATAATCACGAGGCGCATTTATCCTATGAAGTTATTAGACTGGCCAAGAATTCAGAAGTCATACTTCTTACAGTGCCGCCATACACAAGCCATAAATTACAACCGCTAGGCAAGTGTGTGTATGGCCCCTTAAAACGTTATTATAATGAGTTACTAGGCGTTGCCTATCCACTCGCTTTTACTCAGAAAAATTGCATATCTATTTTCAAAAGTACAGGTAAGTCACAGATAGAGTAGAAACAAAACAGAACCACCTACTCCTCCAAACAAATTTTTCTCTTTACAACAAACTGTGTCTACTAGCAATTCTGTGTTGCTAGAAACGGTGCTTCCATATCCAAAAGTTGGTATAGCAGTAAATGTAGCTAAGAGAGGTGGAAGGGAGAAAAAGCAAGCCGGAGTTCTGACAAGCACACCAGTTATGAACAAGCTGAAACAAGAATACATGGAAAAAACGAGAAAAAAAGAAAGAAGAATAATGAAAGGAGCCGTGTAAACAAGAGAAATAAACTGATTTTAGAATCCACCAGTGAAAGTGAAAACGATATGTCGGAGTTGAAAGATGCTTCTGACGATGATCTGACATTTGTGTTAAATCATTTATTTTAGCTACAGAGAAGTTTTTTAAAAAACACCTAAAGAAGTTGACTTAATTTTTATTTTAAATATTTTGGTGTACTTCTATCTAGCATATTTAAAAAAGAGGAGAAAGTTGCAGATTAAATTTGTTTATTGACATCATACTTAACTTCCCTTGACTTTTTAAGGTTTCTTTTGATTTTTATGACTCCTTTAACGTCACTTGATTTTCTCTGATCTTTTCGGTCTCTTTAGATTATCTTTTTGTTCTTAGCATAAATCACAAATGGTCTAATTTCTAATCAGTTTAACCATCCTGTATAGTATATAATTTTGGAGTATAGTCTGTTTCAATATTATAGAATTCAGAGTAGGCCTTGACATGATATTTTTGTAACAGTGTACCTTAATGGATATCCAAGGGTGTCTAGAATGCCGACCAACTTAATTTTAATAAATCTTATATTGCAAATTAAATACTGAAGTTCACCTATTGGTGCCTCGCTTCAAACGGTTTAGTCCTCTTGAATTTATGGACCAGGTTGCTATTGTTGGTCGCTTCACGGTTTTGTAGTCTTGCTATTAAACACGAAGCAAAACCTGAACACATCTTCCAGATATCTCTCTTTTTTCCCGAGACATCCTGTAAATTAATAGCTTGTTATATATTGACAGCTGAGAATTTCTCACCAAAACCAAATACATTTTGCAATACTTTATGATGAGTTCTTCCCGTTTCTTTTTGTCAGGAATCTAATGTCATGCCTAGATATTTTACGGAGTTTGCACAAGAGGTAATGTGATTGTCGATAATTATTAGTGTTTGATTCCTTATGGTTTTATTGGTAAAGCTGACATGAACTGGTTTTCGTCCGTTCAGATTTATTTATTATTTTTTTGTCCATATAACGATGCATTCAGTTGCTCTTTGTAGATCAGACGTGGCTTCTTTAACATTGTTTCTAGTCATCATGATAGCCGTATCGTCGCAAAGGTAGCTAGCGTTGCATTGTCAATCTGCAGGATATCACAAGTATACAGGGTGTATTCAAAATCTGCTTAAAATGTAGATACATTTTTTGCTATTAATGAATAGTTTTTAAAATGTGATCAATTAAACGTTTTTAGAGCTGACAACGCTGCATGTTAAAGTCTTAATGATTTCATAGCAACAACAATTGTAATTGCAACATATTTTTAAAAATTCTTAAAACAAGAATACGACTGAATACTTATTTTTTATTGCTTAAACTTCAAATAATTGTAAGTATCTTGGAAGAAGTACTAATAAGAATTAGGAACGTTAATAATCTCGTAATGAAGAAGTTTTCGTGAAAATGATATTAAAATTTCTTTCTGAATTTGTGATGTAGAATAAGGTGTCGTACAAATTGTGCACTATTTTAAATACACCCTGTAGAGCTGGTACAAAATTTGTTCTAGGACGCTGCCTTGTGAAACTCCGACTCTAATTTCTTTGAGTTCTGGATAAGTATGTTCTTGCTTTCAGCCTGTCAGGAATATAAAACTGTACGAATGCTGCAAATTGTGTAGGAAACATTTTGTTTAGCTTATGAATGAGGCCTTCATGCCACACGTTATCAAATACTTGGACAAAGTTTAAGACTATTGCCGTATTAGGACTTTTTCATTTGTATTGGTAATTTTATGTATCTACTCTAGTCTAGTCTAGTCTAGTGCTTGCATCTAAATCCAAATTGTTGATTTAGTATTATTTTTCTATTTTTTATTATAATAGCTTTAAGCCTTGAAATAAAAAATTTTTCTAACAATTTTAAACAATTTCCAGATTTAGATAGCATGATAACTCTTGTTAGTTTCCAGCTGGTGGGTACAAGTTTGAATCTAAAGGAAACAATAATTAAATAGATTGGTTTGATTATACTGTATCTAGGAAGATGTTTTAGTATTTCTCCCTTGTTAAACTCAAAACCTGAAGCTTTATTGAAAATTATGTTGGTGTTGCTTTTGGTCGCAACTTCCTTGGTTGTCACTAACGCGATTTCTTTATTTTTTTGATGATCAATATCCGATAATATACTACAGTTTTGTCTTTCATTTGGTTTAAATATTTTCTTAAGATAATCAGCAAGGCACGGACTCTATGCAAATGCATATTTGTAACTAGAGATATGTCAAAAAAAAAGTTTTGTTTCTATCGGTATCTAATAAAAAAAAAATAAATAACATCAAGATAAATTTCCAAATTTTACATATTTCGAGTCAATTGTACATATGCTTTAATTAAGAGCATATTGATGCATATTCCTTCGATTTTCTGGAGCACAATCTAAAACATTAGTAAAAAATTGAATTTGAGAAATGAGAAACCACACTCATCAACTTTCAGACAACATAAAAAATTGAATTTATGCATTGTATGTAGGTATATTACAGAAAGATTTAAAACTGCCAAAACGAGAAAAAAAAGGAAATAAAATCTAAGAACCCTTCAAACTCTCAAACAAGTTTTACTTCTCTTTAAAAGTTTTAAGAACTATTGCTATGCCTCCAAGCAATTGCAGTTTAAAGGGGATCACAACACAAAAATCAAGTTTGTCTCAAATTGAAGTTTTCAGGTATTTATATTCGTGTGTAATTTCTCGAAAATTTATCTCATACAATAGGGAAGTTATGAGCATAATTGAGATGTGTGTGACGTCAATGTGCAGACCGGCCACAACAGACGCTTGACTTTGACTACATTGCATTCACATTTGGTGGTGTTTTTTCAAGCAGTTTTTAGATTACGTTTTAAACTTAATTTAAAAGTGTCTGGTTGTAGTGTGTACAGGTGTAGAAATAGTTTAAAAAATAAAAACAATTGAGAAAGGGCAATATTTTTTCATAAATTTCCAAA
>VTPC01001230.1:0-50451 GCA_011009095.1 Ignelater luminosus
ATAATAAAGTTTGAATGGGATCAGCGTATTTCAGTTTTTAGTATTTGAATAAAATTCGTCTGCAGATAATTTTACTCATTACATATCTTCTTTTGATCTTTTAAAATGATATCTGTAAAGTTCAGACTGGATATTTATGACTTGCACAATAATGTTTAGCTTCCATTATCTCCTAATGACTGCAAAAAAGGTAAAAACGCAATTCCTGTATTATTTACGGTGCACTTTTGTTTGTTCTGACCTGATTAGAAACTTGCAATTATTGTAAAAAAAGTATTTTGATATCGTTAACACATTTGAAAGACTTTTTTGATTTTAAATATAAGAAATAAAAAGTAATAGTCTTTTAAAAAAAAAATTTAACGAGTGCAATTTCAGAATTAATATTGATGGAAAACCAACTGAAAGGTTCATTTATTTGGTATTAAAAGTGCGAGTAAACTGAATATTTTCATTCTAAAACTAAATCATAAAAATCCCTCGTTAAAAAGGTAGAAAAGAGAAGGAGGTAGATTGAGACTGCGTTTTTCCTACTCGATTATTTAATGACCTGTGAACACGATTTCGCACTTTGCTGTCGGAAAAACTATATTTAAGGTATCTGTTGTCGCCATTGTCCATCCTTATTTAATCTAATCTTTCCACATAATATTATTGACTACCACCTCATCATTTCAACCATTAAAATGACGCAACAAAAATGATCACTAGAAACTTAATTAATTCTGTTAATGTGTCATATAAGTAAAAATGACATATGAGCATCAAAGCACTTCCCTTTGATTCAAATGAGAACGCAAATCCGTCGGTCGTATAGTGATGCTATGTAAAACAAATATTTATAGTTTCCGTGTAGGCTTACGCACCTGACAAACATAAACATACAAACATCTATAGGATGTGTTTACGTTAGCTAAATATCTTTGCAGCACTCCGAAATTGCTTCTGGTAAATGAAATATTCATTAAGCCGATTGATAGAGGATATTAAAACACAAAAATATTCCGAAAGTGCTAAACCTTTTTTGCATTTCATTTCAGAGATATTTCCTATTTGATTTATGTGCATTTGAAAATTTGTCCGGTAGGTAACTGAAATCGTCCGATTACCACCGCTGTATCCACGCAGGAAGAATGTTTGCATTGTATATTCAGAGAGGTAACAACAGAACAAATTCAAGTTTAGTAGAAAACATTGACATTTTACCAATATTACTTTCAAGAAAAAAAAGTAGAATACTAAATCTTCTTAAGAACTGTGAAAAGCTAAAAGCATTTTCTTAATGCACATATTTGAATAAAAACGATCTTTTTTCTACATTAGAGGCGTCTATATCATTAGTGTACGTAAAAGAATCACGAATCAGACACTTTAAAAAAGGAAGAAAAATCTGAAAATTGAAAACTGCAGTATAATTTATCATCTTGGTTCTTATTCGTGCCAGTATTAAAATTCAGTGATCGCCCACAACACAGTTTAGCAGCTAGCAAGTTTTATTTTGTTTTCCTTCAGCTTGGATCGTTTTTCTTTTTAGACGACATGGCGGAAAAGACATATTTACGTATTTTATAGATCAAAGTCAGCCTTAATGTTGCTGATCCTCCGGACAGATGATACGAGAGTTGGACTAAAGACAAAAACAAAGTAATATAAATGAATAAAATGTTTTTCTTTCTTGTAATTTTCTCTGTAATTCAATGCTTACACGTTTTTATAAATAAACAATACAATGTACAATTTTATATTTTGTTACGAAATTAGGGGAGTATTTTTAGCTTCTTTAAGCTAACAATACAAAAGAAAGACTTTCCTTTAATGCGTAAAAAGTAACATCTTCTTCTTTCAAATAATACAAAACATCTCTTTAGAAAACTTATCTTTTTACTTTAAAAGAATTATAGAATTTAAACATTGCAAATCAATTTTGACACATTCGTCCTAGCAACCTTATTACATATACAGGGTTATTCGTACAAAAGGTTCTGTTACTATAAATATATTGAATAGCTCCCTGATACTGCTAGCATCAAGTTTTGTTTACCCTATTGTATTATTAAATCAGAAATTAATTAAATCCATTAGGCTCTTACTAACAGTAAGTTTACATATCAGGTATCAAAATTACGATTTTTAAACTTTGAACGTACATGTACTCTACATGTATTCCAATTCGAATTTAAAATACTTCAACTCTATTTTCTCATCCGTACCAGAGAGATTTATATAATAAACACACTTATTTCCATGATCCTAAGCTAAACACGCTAACCAAATCCGTGGAAAGTTTCAATTCACAAAGCATGTATAAAACAAAACATTTCTACATTACATTGCCCTACATGCACAATTTATAGACAGAATCCGACTTTTCAAAACCCAGCAATATAACAAACACAGAAGTAAAAATCTGAAATACATAATTATAGGAATTCGTTGAAAAGGAAACAATTATAAGCAGTAGAAACAAGATTGCTTGGATTGTACAGATATGTAGAGAGTTCAGTCAAAACAACCTGTTTATAAAAACTGAACCTTACGAGGTTGATATAAAAAACGTAAAGCATTTACAAGTAACCTAAACAAATTACGTAATATATTTATCTTTAGAAGTTATAAAGATGGTTTAATACCATTTCTTCTAATGTCAAATCAGAAGCAATTTCCCTCTCTTTTTTATGAATAAACCTTGGATTGATAGGCAAAAAATCCAAACATTGTTTGGGGGGTTTATGCCATAACAGAGATAAAAGAAACTCAGAGAATAGACAAGACTACTTACTTACTTCCTGACTAAGAAAATACAAATACAAAGTAAACCTGCAAAACGTTTCTCAGCAATCCAGTCAATCGGCAAGTTAGAGACTGTAATTCTGTATAAAGAAGAATTAACAATCATCCGAAAATACGCATCAAAAAGACGAGCATCTGTTGTTATTTTGAAAAATTAGGACTCTAAAGTGGTCTGTAAATACAAGATGTTCCGAGAGGAAAGAGAAATATTTGGAGGGTGTGTTTAAAACGTCTAAGTCCGATTCTCAGCTGTTACAGAGATATTAGTTCTTAACCTGTAAGCACTAATCTAGCTACTACAAATGTTTTTACAAACAGTGCAGATAACGTTCACCATCCCATTAGCTTAAGTATCGTGAGAAAAAAATTTATTACGGAGTGTGCAGTTATTACTGATCAAATTTTGCCGCAACGAATTTTAACCAATTAGTATTTTAATTTTCTTGTTTTCCAAATTCCACTGTCATAAAATATTAGTTCCGTATAAGAAGTCGTTCTTTAGATGATTTATCTATCACAATCACGCTATGGAAATCTGATTGAAATTTTTGAATATTTACCTACCCATCTCATAAACCATACGTGAGATTACATAAATGATATTTACTATGGTTTATTCGACTGAAGAAATGTTACTGATGAACTCTGGAGGAATACCCAGATTTAGATATTTAGTCAATAAATTTTGCATCGGAGCTTTTCTTATATCCATCAGGATGGACAGTCACACTAAAGATTTGTAAATCTTCCAACAATTCAGCATTTAAATCAATTGTGCGCGAACCGTATTAAATTATTTGTTGAGTGCAAAAAATTCTAACTAATTATAACAACTAAATGCGTAAGTTCAAACCTTGTATTAATAGCTTCGTTCGTTTTCTTTGGAAATCAAACTCATCTGTAGTAGAAGAATAAATTAGTTTTTGAGTAAGTCTTTTGCACGCTTAAACAAACCAGACACCATGTCAGAATATAAAAAAAGTAAAGTTCTGCTCTGCGAATTGCTGAATAAAGAATTTGGGTTAACAACTTGTATTAACGCTATAGTATTAAAACAATAAGGAAATTATTTAAGTCACTAGACGAATTAGTTGCAAAGGTGACAAGTTGTCTTTACTGTTGTGTAGTCACAATTGTCTATTTATCTTTGTTTTTTATTTCAAACTAAGGTTAAGGTCAAATAATTGTTCTTTGTTCTATAGGAATAATCGTATAAAGGGGATCCAATACTTAAAAAGGAGAAAACGAAGAAGACCAACGGATGCAGCCACTATATGATCATTTAGGAAGTCGCCTAAAAAGCTGGAGCCAGAAATCAACACTTACACTTGTTACTATGTACCAAATTAAGAGAAACATAAGGTATAATCGTTTGCTGATTTTTAAATTAAGTTTTTTATTTATTCATTCAATACATCCGCGGCAGGTTTCTGGATTTACCTCTTTTTGTAAAATCTAGTGTTGCCCTCGTGAATATCTATCTATTACACTGAATTTAAATTTTTTAAATCTTGACGAGACACAGATTTGGAATTTTCCAGATAAGGATAGCTAATACATGTATTCAAATGAATGCTAAAAACAAAATAAAAGAAAAAAAAACAGTAAGAATATAGGGAATTGTATGTGTATCTTTCTCTTAAAAAAAGATTATAATAAACAATTCGGTATTTGCGTTGTTATTCATATTTTACTTCAACTACTAATAGAAAACAGACTTTTCTAATAAAAATTCTTTTATTTACTCTTTGATAAAAACTAATTTTCAACTTAATAAAAAAAATTAATATTTGCGAATAAACAGTTGGTTGAAAACAAAATATTTAACTATCATTTATATTTAGATATTAAAAAATATTTCCTCTAGCAAAAAGAAACCTTAGACAAAAACAATTTTCTGTTTATACTAACGAAAAATAGGTTACGTGCCCGAAGCAAACAAATTTCTGCTCGGTTCAAACGGTTTCTTAAAAATTAACATGAAATATAACTGTATTCAATAGAATGTATAACGAGGTCTACGAAGTTACAAAACACTCAATTAACAATTTTTGTGTTCTTACAATATGAAAGTTAGGTAAACGAAACCCTTGTATGTATGTTCATAATCATGCAAATGCCACCAAGGCAGCACGATATGACTAGCAAGCTTGCGCGTGTATCTTTGGCTAACAAGTGACTTTTTTTATATTTTATCTAATTTATCTAATAAATACAGGTAGATAAAATTTAGACTTGGTTAAACCGAAGCTAAAGTTCAAACTAATCAAGAAAAGAAAATAAGTTTAATGGACTTACCCAGTACTTAATGGCGTACTTTTAAGATGATTTAGGGTAAAATACGTAAACAGTTAAATGATGCAGTTTCACATGTTTGCTTAACCAACAAAGCTTTACGTTGTTTTACTATCACTGACAGCTGTAGATGGCTTAATGAATTTAATTGAATTATGACTTTATTTATTATTACAGACTGAAAGATCTAATTCTTTTATTTATTCTTTAAATACTTTTCCATCTAGATACAGTTTATAATTAATTCCCATAAAAACACTGTAGGTTCACACTTTGTTTAAAATTGAATTTGGAGGAATTAAAAATAAAACTATGGATGCTGTCCGTTTTTATAACAAGTAAATCCATGTACACGTTAAACGTTTTTAGAGCAATATTGCATACCAAATTTGTTAGTTTCCATTTGAATACAAATTCATTTTAACGATCTGATACTGTAAACCCAATAAAGCAGTCAAGTAAATACATACTTTTTTTCTACTAAACGAGCTTCACTTAATATTGTCGGTTATCATTTTTAAAAGGGAAGTTGCAACATTAGGAAAACTTTTTTCAAAATATTCGTATTTGTTATTTTTTCTTTCTAAACCGAATTGGGAATCTGTCACAGACTTTCATGGGGCAAAATACACGTAGCCTGAATATTTCATTGGAAACAGACCTAGGATTGAATACTGATTTGTAGGTTCTCCTGGAATCGTTCGGAAATAATAAATGATAACAAATGTCGATGTCGCGAAACCAGAATAATGTACGCGTTGCTCCAACATATTAGTCAACCTGGGGAAAACCACGACAATTCAAATAAAATATATCCAGAGCGGGATACACAATTGCACATATAACATGTTGAAATACAAACTGTGAAATGTTGCATGCAAGTAAATGCACTGTCTCTGGTTTCGGTATTCCTGATAGGAAACATCTGTAAATCAAGTTGGTATTCAATATTATTTTCAGAATTCTCACTAGCGACTTTCCGCGCGAAAAAGAATTTTTAACCTTTTGTCTGCGACAGCTAAATTTATACGAGCGTTTCTATGAATACAGAATCCAACAGTAGAAGATGAAATGCGAACGTGCTGATTGTTTACTTACAAAAATGTTTGTGACTAAGAAATTAATTTACGTCGAAGAAGTTCAAAACTTGTGCATAGTGTAATTATTTTAACTGGAGACTAAGCCGGAAGAACAGACTAAATTTGCATATTCGATCAAGAATAAGCCCGCGGAAATTATAATTAATAGCTAGTTTAACTTAAAGCTCAAATAGAACAACGTGCGAAATTAGTATTATTCCTGAAGGAAGATCAACTTCAAAAATAAATTTTCCGCTCCAGTTAGCTCTCACAAACTCCGGGAGCACATAAATTGACCCTACCTGTGTAAGTTATAGTTATAAGGGTTAGCTACGTAAATATACGGCATATAACATAAATAAAGGGTGAGTGTGCCGCCCCCTTAACTAATTCTGAAATTGTTCGCTAGGACAATATCTACACTAAATTAATATCAGCCATAATAATTATGGCGTCGTCTAATTTTGAGAATGCCTGTCTGTGTTTACAAACAAGAATTGTCACAAAAGAGGTTAAATTGGATTTGGGAAAACCCTAAGAGTTTTGTCTTTGAAAGAAGAAATTCTTACCTCATTATGATTAAATAAAATATTACATTTCTCGTAATGCACAGAAATATAATCAAGGAAATTAAAAAGTCTTGTAGTTGGCTAATTGAAATTCCGCGACTGGTGGCCATAATGCTCTTAGAATTTATACGCTCTTTAAAAACTTTTTAATTAAAATGTTAGGTAGAAATGATCTTACTGTCGTCTAGTTTTAGTTGAGCAAATTAAGAAGAAACGTAGTTTTTCAAGAAGGAAAACTTAATACTTATTAGATTTATGAAACTAAGAAACTTTTTTAGAGACAAGGAAATAAGATGGCACGCATGTGTTTTAAACGCGAGCAGATGGTGAGCAGTGGAACGTTTTATTACCATTTTACTTTAAGATTATGCCGTTAAAACTACTTGCATTCATTGTAGTCCTATTGTGGAAATCCTTATAACAAATTATGTTTTTTTTTTAGTACCGTGTTATCAAATAAAGAAAAATATATTAAGTTAACCCTTAGAGTGGTATAAATCATAAACAAATAAATTTTTATTTAGTGTCACTTCACAATAGCTACTAAAAGTTATAATTTATTTCATTTGTAATTTTCTTATTGATATCAATAATTTATTATTATAAATAGATATCAGTTATCATTTAAAAATAAGAAGTCAATAAAATAAAATAAACTTGTCTGATTCTGTCAATCACCTAACAGTTCTATATTTTAGGTTATGGATGCGTTACTGTTAATTACCACTAAGAATTTATTTGTTTACTTGTTTTTTTTTTAATTTGATCGTCCGGTATTATAGTCAAAGTTATTGAAAACAGCATTTACTTAGCTATATTCATTACAACTGTTAGTGTCCTTGGCTTTCGTGTTTTTTTAAATTAAGTGAACTGAATTGTGTTCACTCATCTTCAAGAAATTAACACGTAAGGGATAAACCAGAATTCTATTTTTAAAAAAATCTTCCTATACTTTATTCGTGTGTATTATTTTCGTCCATTTTCATATTACATTTTTTAAAAGTACTGGATGCCACAAAAAGAGGTATTCCGAAAGTTTTCTCAACTTTGGCTTTTTATTTGCTACTAGATTAGGTTTCTTCAGCCGCAAATGTAAAAAACTACTGTCACTTGGTAACTAATTTTTTATAGGCATTGATTGCTATTTTCATTCATTTAATTAAATTTAAATTCTGATTGATTTGCTTTGGCTACACAATTAATTTCAAAATACTGAGTCTTCATGATCTCATGATTGTTAATATTATGCAATATCTTTACTTATACTTTGCAGTACTTTTCGTAAAAGAGTAAATGAAAGTGCTATTTAAAAGTAATAAAAATTTTTTTCGTTATGTATAATACCATAAATTAGTAATAGTATTTTCTTTCAGCGGGACGATTGAAGGTTGGCGTTACCTCCGATAAGTGAGCTTCAAAACAGATGACCAGAAGTAAACTTTCAAATCAATTTAACTTGTACCATAAGCGTTTGCAAGTACATACAAACATAGCATTATCACAGTGAGGTTCTAACTTGGTTATAATATTGACTAGAAGAATAACAATAATAAATTTTTAAAGCTGTGTTTAGAAAAAGAATGAAAAGATGAAACGTCTTACGATTTAAATAAATTAAATTATGCACCGGTATGTAAAGCGTCCAATTGAACAACTAATTGACAAATGAACTAATGATTAAACAAATTTTCTGTTAATTTAGGCGGAGTAGTAAATCTCTAAGAATAACTTATATTGTTTATCAAAGCGCTAACTAAACAAGTTCTGTACTTCTCATTAACTAATATTATTACTGATAAAACGATGTAAAAAACGATACATAAGAAGGACGTAGCTGAAAATAAAATTCTAATAATTAAAATCCAAACGAACCATTTAATTTACACAGTTGAGTACTGAAAAATGGCCTTTTTCTTACACACAAACTAGCAAAAAAGGGTAATTAACATAGCAGAGATACTCTTCCATATCCTATTAGAGCCTGTTACAGAATGATAATATATATATATATAGTAAGTATGAATGTGTAAGTTCTTATTGGAATACAGGCCATTTCTCATCCTTGATACCACGTGTTTTAAGTTCCCTCCAGCAATGAATAAAATTCACAGTAACGCAGATTCTGCTCAGAGAAGGTGGATTTATGGTACGGTTGGATACAGAATTTAAATTGGCTTTGGACATTTTAGATGTACTGGGTGTCCTATTTCAAAAAGAAAGACACTGTTATTTATAGTAAGTACAACTAGAAGTAGCATGTGCTTGGTGTTGACAAAACCATGAAAGTGCCCAAAGAGCTAGTGAACAGATGATTTGTTTTCAGAATTCTAGGAACTAAAGAAACTTATTCTTTATAGGTATATAAGTATATAGCACATATGTACATGCTGAAGAAAAGCTTGCAACTCAAAAATCTAAACCATATAACCAGTGTCATAAACTGCAACATGCAGAGCCATGTATGTAGAAATAACTACGTCTGTCTTTTGATCCATAGAAACCACTGAAAAGTATACACTTTTAATATTACAGGGAAGTGAAGTGATAAGTAATAACAATGTAAACTCTCATAGCAGCAATACGGCATGAAAGCACAAAACAGATCTACATTTTTCTTAAACTGTTTCATTTGATTAGAAACCACTCAAGTGTCAAAAACACTCACTTGGGTTTGGTCCAAGAGGGCTCTTAAAGAAAATCTAATTTGTCTGTTAAATTGAACGTTTCTGCATCTGATGTGTCAATTAACTTTTAGATTTATTTACGTTGTAGTACAATTGCTAGTATGTTAAGGTTGAAAGTCTGTTTCCACAGTGGTAACTATTGCGTTTTCTATCCAAATATCAATATAAACAAAATAGACAAATTGTGGGAAGTTCAGACGAAAAATAATTTTAAAATACAACAAAAATTGTACAAAACCAGTTAAACTGAGCGATACCAAACTGTAACAGACAGAACGCAAGACATTGGATTAGTTCTAAGTTAGTAAATAACATTGAAATTATCACCAGATCCTTAAGTGATTTCATATTTAAACAGCTAGCAATTAAATTTGAAATGCCATACTCGGGTTTTATATTAATGAAAAATTTATTATTTATAGTGGAAGATTAAACATTTGAAGATTTTTATCAAAATTTGGGAAGGTGGGGTAAGTTAAGACATGGAGCAGGTTAAGACAGAATTAGATATAACTACCTTTTAGTTATTTTAAAAAGACTTTTCTGTTTTAGGTAATGTGTTGTTAATCCAGAATGGCCAGGAAGAGCAAGAAACCCTGAGTTAAGGGTATTTTTAATGCTCACACAATCGAAAAAGTTAAACTTGTGCTAGAAGATCAGTTTCTTACGGTTGCTGCTTAGTAGTTGAGTTTAAAGTTTCAAATTCTATATTAAAAAATTAATAAAAGACCCGCAAGAACAAAAAAGATAAAAACCCGTTGTGGTGAAGTTTTTACTTGTGATCAGACAGAAGATTTAGTTAAATCATTGATTAACAATGCTAATGTGTATTATATGGCTTTACAACCTTAAAAGTGCAAAAGCTAGCATATCAGTTAGCAAAATTGAACAAGCCTGCAGGTCTTGAAAACTAGGAAAAGAATGATGTGGCTGATAAAAATTGCCTTTACGGATTGCTTAGGGCCACTCCATAATTGTTCTTTTCGAGCTTCTGAAAGATACTGTCTAGCAAGAGCGATATCTTTAAAAAAACACAATGTCAATACGTTATACGTTTTTTGATCACCTAGAGGTTATAATTTTTAAGGATACTTTCTGAACTGTGTAATCCAAGTCGAATATGAAACGTGAGCAAAATAAAGACGCAAACCACATAAATTTTATCTTGTGCAATTGCTGAGAAGAGTACGAAGCGAGCAAGCAAGAAATGTTTACTATGATCCAAATTCATTTGATAATAAAATACTCGTTCTGTAATGTGGCCGGTTGTGCTAGAACGGTTCATACAGAAGCAATGACACTGGACAATATCATGAATTTTTACGCACGACTGAGATTTTCTCAATTGATGAACATGTCTACACGGGTGACATGTTTTTTCCAAGTTTAGTGACTGATAGACTCCCATCTGAGCAGGTTCGTAGAGAAGTACTGAAAATTGCCAAGCTTGTAAATTATGTAGATCTACAAAAAGGGCAGCCGACAATGAAGGCACATCACCTTTAGTTGAACATGCTTCAGAAGGAACCAATAAACAACTTCTTTCAATCGCTAATAATTCTACAACTGAAGACGTAAGTATAGAGACTTTCCAAAGCTCTCCACAAGTAAAACCTAAAACTAGGACTGAGAAATTTAAAGTCTACGGAAGAATATTTACTAGTGTACCAAAAAAAAAGAACAATTGGAAAAAAATACCTATAAAAGAAAGCAAAAAAAAACAATTAACCACACTTGTAAAGCAGAAAAAACAGAAACTCGTATATGAATCCGAAAGTGAGAGTAGTTTGTCTCAATAATGATAGCGATTTAGATTAGGATTAGAATTAGAACAAACTGTGTAAATCTAAACGAAAAGTTGGAAGTTTTGTTCTTTATCATGTTGGAAAAATCCTGTAGTGGTGGGGAAAAAATGCACAGCTTGATAGAATAATGAGATAAAGACTGAGATTAAAAAGAAAAAGCACCTCTGGCAATAAGATCTAGAAAATGAAACTGGCCAAAAGTTCCTTTAGATACAAGTAACAAAGAAAACGACTTAAGGAAGTGATTTCTAAAGCAAAAAGAGAGACATGAAAAAATTTTGGAAATAAGATGGAAGATTACTGCACAAAACTCTAAAAACCTTAAGAAAAGATAAAATGGATTGAGGACAAAGAAGAGCAGTCACTAACGACAAACAGACAGATTGTAATTCGATGGAAAGAGCATTTTGTGGATATTCGTAATGAAGCAGAAGGAGTAAACATTAATTATACTAGAAAGCAGCCAAACGCTGTGGTAGAAGAGCACTTAGAGAATGCTGAAGTTGGAGAAGCAGTAAAAAAATTAAAAAATGAAAAGGCTGTTAGAGTGAACAGTATCAAGATCGAAATAATTAAATAAGTACGTAGGTCAAACAGCAAAAGAGCTACTGTATAAAATATTACACAAAGCGTAGACAACTAGCAAAGTACTCAGTGAACGGCAAGAAACAGTAATATTACCCATACATGAAAAAAAGGAGACTCGAGGAATTACTTTAATTACAAAGGAATCTTGATATTGAATGTAGTGAGTAAGATTTATAAAATAATCTTAGAAAAATGTGGAGTAAACCCGATTTATAATAAAATAGACAAAACCCAATTGAGATGGGTGGGTCATCTAATAAGAATGGATGAAGGTAGAAAGGTGAAACAAATATGGAAAGTCGGAGTAGACAAGAAAAAAAACGGGGAAGACCAAAGACAACATGGAATGGAGAAGTAGCCAAAATACCAAACAAAAAGGATATAACAAAAACGCTTGCAAAGGACGGAAGTAAGTGGAAGAACTATATCCACACCTTTACACCATAATGGTAGGAAACGACCGATTAACTGTTACTTGATTGAAAAAACTTTCTTTATAAAATTAGGTCACTAAATAGGTCTAGTATTTTTCAGAAAATATTCATCTTGTCTTCACCAAACTTACAGATTTGAAAAACGCAATTTTCATTTTTATGGAATTGTCAAGATTTTGCATCAACTGCTATACCCTTATCTCTTTCAAAGACGAAAGTAAGATTTTTTGATTAAATATTGTTTAAAAAAAATTAATTATGATTGTGATAAAAAGCTACAAAAACTGCTTGCTTTCTTTTTTAAAATATCTACACAATGTAAAACTATATTTTATTAAACTTCTTTGAAATAAATTAATTAATGAATTCCATTAAGGTGATTGCTTTAATGACTGTATAACCTTCTCCAGTTCTTCCATTAAATCACTTTGTATTGTAAAGGCTTGATGGCACTGTAAAATTAAGAGGTACGTCGTAAACGTAACACGCACATTTAATGAATTAAATATAATTAAGTAAATTCGCGTAATCAAGTGCAAGTTAAATTGCTTAAATTTATTCGATACAAATTTAATTCGCGGTTCTAATATAGACGAAGATGCAATTTGAATCGAATGAAACTTCCAATTGCGTTTTCCCTCGACGGAAACCTCTTTCTATTTTTCTGCAAGCATGGGGAAAACGAGTATTTGCAGTTGCTTATTTAGCTGGCGTTAAATTTAATTTTTAGATTCGCTGGCTGTGTCCGCTCTCATTCGATTATAATTAAGCTTCGGGAAAAACGAGAGGAAAAAATAATATTAAAAACAGACTGTTATGAATCTATAAAACATGGGTTTATTTAAACTTTTTAAACGAGTTATTTAGCAGAAGATAAATTATCGCTTCGATGTTGAAGAATGATCAGACATTGGATCAACAGACCCACAAAACTTTTTCAACTGATTAAAGGACCAAGTTTTAGACTGCAATAAATTCATTTGAAGATATTTAATTATGGGGAATTTGACTAATTCCCAAAAAGTTTTTGATATACTGTCTTGTTTGTTTATAAGCTTAAGCAAATTAATCTATGCTCCGCAAGAATAAGCTCCTAGGGAGGATTAGGCACGAAAATTAGGAACTTCAACGCTTTCAAACTTTAAAAATTAATGTTACTTCTAATGTAGATTTCTCGTGGCTTCTATCTATCTGGATTTTGATTGATAGTGACATTTATTCATTTTATAAAACTTTTTTCTAGTTAAATTCAAGTTAATTATAGTCATAATAGTAACATGACAGATTATAAATGTATACCAGCTACAATTTCAGATATTAATTACCTATATCTTCAATGGACGTCATCAGTAACAGTGAAATGAGACTCTGCAGATACAACGAACTCATTAGTGACGAAATTGTAAGTTTGAAACCGCAAAGAATATCGTTTAGTAAAAGTGAACGAAATCCTAGTCAACTGATAAAAAAAGAATTATTAAGCTGAGCAATTAAAATTTCACTAACGCAGTAGTGCTTGTTAGAAACAAAAACGGTGAATTACGTTATTGTGTTGAATACCGAAATTTAAATAAATTGAATAAAAAGATAATTTCCTGTACCACATATCGACGATTTGATAAGTAAATTGAGCAATCCGCGGTGTTTCATGAATTTTCGAATTTACTTGCTCTTCAGCGGTATGTGAATTCAATTTTTCGAGATTCAATCGCATATGAAAAACCAAAAATCTACGTGCATGATTGAACAAAAGGTAGCAGACCTACTCACAATAGTCTGTGAACGCATTCGCAATTATGGGATCAAGCTTTGTTTGGACAAAAATACTATTTTGCTCAAAAGGTCATAGATTACTTAAGTTGACAAATGTCCTTCAGTGTAGTTAGGCCTGGAGTTCTTAATGTCGGTACACCGGAAAAATAGACAAATATTTGTAAATAATTAAATTCTTAAATGAAACATTCGCGTCAAGTTCAGTTATAAAAATTTATGAATCGATTTGAAAGATACAAGTGCACACAGAAGCAAATTCATTTGACTATGGAGCAATCGTACTTCGGCTCTTGACAATGTATTCCACTTTGTATTGTATTATAGTGCTAAAACAAATGAGGCAGTCACTGTATCACAGTCTCAAATTAATACCTTTAGCTGTTTTTTTAGAGTATTTAGAAAATTTAGAATTGTTGCAGATTGTAAGGTCATACAGGAGAAGAAAGAAGTTAATGCAAAAATGTATGGATGAATCATGATTTTACAAAAATATGATTACACTGTGAAACATCGAGTTGGGACAAGGATGCAGTACGTAGATGGATTAACTAGGCATGCTGTGAGTAATATCGAAACTGGAATTAAAGAAGAGGCTGAGGATTATGAATTAATTATTGCTCAAAACTCCTACCAAGAATTGAAATAATTGAAAGAAGCTAACCGATCAAACACGAAATATGAAAACTGCATTCTGACAAACGGCAAAATAAGAAAGGAAACCAATGAAAAATTAATTATCTTTGATTTCCAGCAATGAGTAAGGAGTTGATGATGAGGTGTCATGAAAACATTTCACATTTTGGGTCCAAGAAAACTTGAGAAGAACTTAGGTCAAAATACTACTTGAACAATATCAGCAAGTTAACTATCAAGTGTCTGAAAAATTATTTGAAATGCATTGAATATAATTGTAACCAAAGAAAGTTAATGAACTCTTACGCCCGTTAGAAATAGAAGTTGCGCTGTGGAAAACGACGCACATCGACCATGTGAAGTTTCCAGAGAAAACTCATAAGTACAGGCAATCGACAAATTCTAGCATCATTGTAGTAGCTCTCTTGAAGATTTACCTAACATAGAAAAGTAGGACAGACGTTTGCGAAAGGTGCGGCTTTTTCTAGCCTGAACAGTGTAGTGACTAACTGGAGCTTAAGCAAATCGGTGTTGGGCCACAAAGTAAAAGAGCTGACGAACGCCTTAGACACGGTAGTGCAAGAGAATGAATTTGTGATCCAAAATAGCAAGATGAAGGTAGACCCTGCTGATAATTTTCTTAGTAACCAAAAGAAAAACAAAATCTCTGGAAGGAAAGCTGATGACCATTCGCCAGATGTCAGTACTAGGGACAAGACTGAAGATGTGATAAAACTTTGATGGCGTACATCTCGTAGTGGAAATTAAACATAATGACGAAGGTGGTCCTGCCGGAGAGGAGTTTGTCACAAAGAGCCAAGCTATGGTGGTCAGGATTCGAAGACACAATGCTCGAGTGTCCTTAACGGAAGAAAACGCATAATACGACTCCCAACGCGTTTGACAGACTAAATCTTGTAATGATTGTTGTTGAGTTATAAAGCTTAAGTGTATTTTAGTTGAGTAAAGTCAGAAGATTAAGTTTTGTGTTTAAATAGAGGATAACAGTATTCAGTGAATTAAAAATTAAAATTTTCTTTCTGAAAAAATATTTTTTGCAATATTTTAATTTTCTTGTTTTCTGATTCCGCTAGTTAAATATATTTTTTGTCCAATTAAAATTTTAGTTTACATTTCAAATATAACTGCAGGGACTTTCTTATTCTTTACTCGAGAACGTTGCTTAGATGCGCAATTCCCATCAGCAGGTTATTGGACGTGTGTATGGCATTGGCTGATTTCATCTTGCCTCATTTATTACGATTATGCTACATGGACTACAAGTGCTATATAGATTTGTAATGTAAAAATTTTCTAGTTTCTTGTAAGAGAATAGAAGGGGTAATTATTGTATTCTTGTTGAATTAGATTTATTTGATTAAAACATTCTCTGGTAAAAAAAATAGATTATCAGTTTAAAGATACTGGAAACATTTTTCGTTTATTTAAAGTCGATTTCAGTCGTAGCATCATAAATAATCTTAGAACTTATGTATAGATTAGTGATTAAATTACAAAATATCTACAAATATAGATCATGCGATCAAAGTTCTAAAATAATTTTGCCTTTTTTATACCTGAAAACAAGTTTGTCACCCACACCTGAGACCCGAAGTAATTTAACTTTGCAAAAAACATCAGATTGATAAAATAAAAATGATGCAAAAAGGCCTCTTGTCAAACTCAATTAGATCAAAAGCTTTTAATAGAGTGTATAGGTTACCTTTACGCTCACAGACTATCTTTGAATTTTTCATTAAAGTAAGTAAATGCAATGTAATTTTTGTTAATGCCCTAAAGGCATAACAAGGACATAGCAATGCGGCCTACTTAGTAATTTGCGAAAAACATCTTATTAATGTCAAAGAAAAACGCAAGCAAAGCGTTTTTAAAATTGTGTAAGAATAAAAGAATGAAAGTTTTTTAGCTTCTTTATACTCTTTTAGACCAGGCAGTTCTTTATGTTAACAACTTCACCTTTGCTTTATCGCATAAGGGTTGCCAACATCAAAGCGGGAGGCGACGCATAAGAGGAATGTTGATTTTCAATCAACTTTGTGTCTGTTCTCGCTGGTAAGCGACCTAACAAATATGTTTCGTAACCGCAGTGGAGGCTGTCTTCGAAAATTCAGAACATCTTCTTTGTAACCTTAAAAAAAGAACGCTGACAGGCAGAATAAGGCTGAAATGACGTTATAAAATCTTCGTCATTACAAATTTACTGCATTCAAACGGACTGTTTTTTTCTTGGTTGCGTTTTGAATATTGGCAAGAAGTATTTTAATTTTATTTTTAAAATGTACTATCATTCTTAAACTTTTCGTAAAACTTTTCGTTTTCTAATCAGAAGTATCGAGGTTAAATAATATTGAGGGAGCTCAAAAGTCTCTTTGAAAGTCAAAAGAAGCCAATTAGTAAAACGTGAAATGAGTTTCACTCAAACAATTTGCAAGTAAATGCCTTGATTTAACTTAAAAACTTACTGCTATTATATAAACGTTTTCAGTTTTGCTATCAAATAAGTTAATAATAAGAGGTTTATGATGCTCTGTGTTCCCGAACTTTATATTAACCCGGTATCAGTGGGGCGTTTGGATCTTTATGTAACGGCAACCCTGGGATCGATGCTTGAATAATATCCTCCGGGAAACTGTTTCATCAGGGGTGTACAAAATATAAATTCTATTTAAATGTAAAAAAATAAATACGTCAGCATTAAGTTCTAAAATCCAATCAGAATTTTTTTAAACGTAAAAGGAAAAGATTTAATACTTTGAATTTATTTTTAACCGATGAAATTCTTAACCTTTTATGAATAATGAAAATATTTTTAATTTCATAAATCATAGTATAATTTCAAATGGGTCTAATAGTTTACGTTTATGTAAACAAAAAAAAAAAGTTGATACAAAATGTATTTCCTTATAGACGCTCACGAAACGCATTAAAAAAATATTTACATAAAATTGAAATGAATTTGCAAAGTAGCAATTTGTAGTTAATTCATGTGAAATACGTGCTATTAATTTTTCAATGCTCTGTGTACTTAAAAAACGTGTCTGAAATACAAGCATTTTTTTTTTGTTTCAGTTTTCTTTCGTTTAAGGTAGAAGCAGTATTGGAAATTTAAATTGTATAATTTCTAAAAAATATTGCTGTCTGTCTTTTAGTTAATAAAATAATAAATCTACAGTGTTTTGATATTATTATTATTACTCATAATCATAATGATAATTTTAACATAAATGTCAATACCATGCCATTGTCAATATTATTAAACAGAGAAAATTGCGTTACAACCTACAGGAAATATGTCAGCACAGGTTCCTATTATACAGTGTGTTTCTCTTAAGACGCACATGTTAAAATCTCCACCACCTATTAACTTTATTTTTCTTAGGTATTATCATCTTCAAATCGTTTTCTAATAAGACCAATCTGAAATTGTTAAATTAATAATCTCTAATCTCTATACATTTTTTAATCGTATAAGTAGACAATTTTTCTTTTCACTAATTAAATTTAATGCAGTTTTAGAGCGTGTTTAACCTAAAAATTTGCTCAATTATAACCACTTTTTAAATTTTTATATTCAAGTGTATACCGTGAATGACTGATCTTTAAAATAAAAAAAAAAACTAGTTAAGCTAAATCTAGAAGAATAAACAAAGGAAAACCAGAAGAAAAGCGTGACAACAACAAATTAAATTCTAGAATTAGAAATTGAGGTTCTTCTTTATTATATTCCAGGGAAATAAATTAAAAAAGTAAGTAAATATAAGATACTATCAGAATCTTTCTGTAGATGGTGATGGTGTTTTCTGCAAGGCGATAAGTTCCTACAAAGTATTATTTACTTTTATTAAAAGCCCCTCTTCAGTCAAAAATGGAAATTATCAGAATTCTACGAAAAGTGAAAGTAAGTATGGGATAAAGAAATTAGACTACCTTTAAACAATTTTATCTATTACTATTTATTACTTCAAATTAAACATTTTTAAACATTAATTACTAATTTAACATGCTAAATCCTCCATCCCCGCCAATTTGTCTAATCTTTGCCCGAACCTTCTTCATAAGAGCAGAGCTAGATAGCAAGAATTTCACTAGATATTTGCTTTCACTTATTTGCAAAACAATGACAGTTTTATATAGAAAAGGTGTCTCAACATATTTTCTTTTATATAAACCCTAAAAACTTTCAATGGGCTATATCTAGAGAATTCTTGATCTGTATAGTTTTGCAGTATAGCATACAGTGTGTACTACTTTTCATTTACATATTCATGTGTCTTTTGTATTTAGTGTATTTTGCTTATAATCTAAATCTATACATCAAAAAATTGCCTTTTTTGACCTTGATCGGCCTTATTAAAGCAATACTGGTTCAACTGTTAAAGCACATTTTGCCTTTGTATTTTTCATTTGCGATATCACACTGATATTTTACAATTTATTTAGTTGTTTTATAGGACAAGGGTGACGTTTTTAAGAAAAATTATATTATGGTCATACTTGAGCTTGAAGAAAAGTGAGAGACATATAATTATATTCCTGACTTTTTCGAAGTTATTAATTAATCCCTTGAAGATGTCTGTTTCGGTATTAGCTTTATACTACTAAAGAAAAGTAAAGAACATTCCATTGAATGGAAAACATGAATTTGCCAAATGCAACTCTAGAATGTTGGCCTTTGATACTATCCAGCACCGCAGCTTTATTTGAATTCTTTCTTTCATACATACGTATATTTTCGTCTTGTGAAATATTGTGTTATTTATTTGTACCTGTAAACTAGAAAGAACATATGTCTGAAAAGGCTTTGTTGAATTATTCTCAACCTTAGATGGAGTTGAGTCTTTTCAACAAACACGTGCGTAGAATTCAGCTAAAAAGATCACAGTTGGAAGATATCCTAGAAAACTCACCAAGTCAAAAACAGTCATGTTCCAGAATTTAAATTGCTTCAATACTAAATCTACATACTTTCCAAAATGTTCGGTTTTGTATTTCCTTTAACTCCTAAATTATATTCTTTTTATGCCCCCAAGCTTTTACTTCTTTGTTATTCTAAATCATTTAACATTTTTCAGACCAAAGGTTTCTGCTATAGATGACAAGGGTCTGAATATTTTCACAATAAAGGGTCTTGAAGAATTAATTACATCCCTTCTTTGGTTGCAGAATTATTGTTTTGGGCGTCATTGTTGTTGACTCCTTAATTGGCGTCTTATCCTTTTGATAAATGATTGATATGCAAATTGAGCAAAGTCACAAAATAAAAAATATCAATCGGTAGCAAATTCATCACCAGAACTTCTTCTAACTTGAAATTTCTTTTCTTATTACAGATTAACACAAGTTAATGTACTTTCCTTTTATACTGGTCATTTATTTGTTGCAATAGTGCTTTGGCGTTCTTCTATTACTTACTCTTAACAATTTTGCAGGTACTCTATAAATTGGAAGTTCACTGAAGCTAAGTAGTTTCTGATTAATCACACGAAATGGAATGTACCATGATTCGTATAATCCCATTTTGTCTAATTCTAATTTGTTGAATGACCCATTTTGTCTGATACTAAACCATCTACTAACCTATTTTATCTAAAATCAAAGTTACGTTAATCATTTTACATTAATAACTAAAGCAGTCTGAGAACAACAAATCTAACCAAGTCTCAACTCCACATTTATACTTATTAGTAAAAACAAATGTTAGCAGAGTAATTAAGTTACAAGTTGAATAAAATTAAAAAAATTGGTATGAGGTAAACTAAGATGGGCAAAACAGGAAAACCCACAGACTACAATTCAAAATTTTTTATTGTTGAAGGCCAAAACCAAAATCAGAACTAAGTTAGTAAAGTGGGAGAATCTTCACTACAGCTAAGAAAAAAAAATTAAATATGCAAAATCATTATTTTGGAAACTTTTAAATCCTTGAGACTTAAAAAACTACCAGATTTTGGAAATTTTTACATATGGAAGACCTAGAGAGACAAAAGAAAAAGATATGTTGGAAACAAGTTCCTTACCAATGAGACATTTGAAAACTTTTTGAATCATTTTACAGTTTCATAGTTTAAGTTCGGGGAATAACAGGTGTGGGGCTGGGTTGTCAAGTATCGAAATGCCTACTCTGTTTTCAATCACAGTTCTTTCAAAAAAATATTTTTACTGAGGGAATAGTTTCTATCAAAGTATCTGAAAAGAAACTTGACGAAGACATCCAAAAGCTGGAAGTCTTCGTAACTCGGAGCTCGGATGGTTTGACCTAGATGGTTTCCTCTGATATTGTTACATTCATTGTACAAAAGAGAATCAAAAATAAAACTTTATTGAAACATGTTGTGTGATATGATAAATTAATCTCACTCTTGCTGCATTCTTCTTTAGCGGATATTCAAACTATTTTCAGTAAGATAGTAAGTACAAGATTTAAATCTCGGTTCCTACTGGATTGTATGACTATGGCAGTAGATGTTTAAATTTAAACAAGAGACAAAAGTGCCTTTTTGTTATTTGTTTTGTGTTTGTTGTTTTTTGTTTGCTGGCTTCCACTCTGTACATATTTTGTTTGAAGTAGTTGTAAGTTATTGAACATTTGCCCTAAATTTATGTGCATTTCAAATACTTTTCTAAATTTATTTCTACACATGCAATGTAAATTCTTCCAACATCAAGCTGAAAGTACTTTACAGTACTTTTTTTATGAACTTATTTTTTATTAGCACTTACAAGAACTTCAAAGATGGCTTTTATGAAGTCTACTAGAGAATTCATATATACAACAAATTTTTTGTTTAGAAACAATCTGAGAGATTATGTAGGGGAATCCACATTCAGGTTTAATTCCGTCACTTTATTTTCTGTGAATGTTTGTCCGCCTAAAAAACATTAATTTAGTAGTCATATGTCCAATTGTAAGCTTTTGTTCGTGATAAAGTCACTAGTTTAAAGCAAGGAGTTAAATTACATGCTAATCTTTGTAGTGATTTATCGGTCGTAAACGCTATCCCTTCCTGATGTTTATTATTACCCCTTTCGGGATGGCGAGTCACTGAACCATCAAACCTGCGTAATGTGGTTTGATTCACTAAACTTTGTTAATGTCTAGAAATTGGATTGTGTTCCCCTCCTGTCAGCCTAAACTAGAGTATACGGAATACGCATTCCATATTTCATTTTTCCAAATGATATACTACATTACTTCCTTTTAGGATATTTTCAATATTTTTCTCAAACTTACACAATAATAAAAAACTGAATTTTGATGTATATTTGTTTGTAGGAAGGTACGTACTGGCGTTATATCCTGTCATTATTCTTTGCTGACTCCTCTGGTATTTAATTTTCAAATTGTTAGATTGGAGAAGTAAAACAGTTGCATGAATCTACAGTTGAAATGAATTTAGAATTTCGGCAGACATGATGGAACACATCTGATAGAAAAATTTTTGAATAAAACCTTTAGCATTAAAGATTATGTTATAAGTAGATTTATGTGAAGGTCATACATGTAAGAGTTACTTATTGTTAGACGTGAAAAACTTCCAGATTGATGCCATGGTTGCGCATGTACTCTTAGCAACAAAGGACTCGATCTCTACGAAAGGAATAGAAATTTAGTTAAGACCTTAGTTTAGTATAGTCACCGTTATAATAGAAAAGCACCAATTGTCAAATTTTGAAAGATCTGTTATTAAATATGCTTTAGTCAATATTAAAGGTACTATCCGCATTTTATTCTATCTGCACAAAAGCAAAGAGGAAAGCGGTCGTTAACATTTTGAACAATAAAACTTGACAAGCATAACTATCAGTAACTTCTACAGAACATTTCTAAATTTTTCCGAATTTTGTAATGTCTAATTAGTTCTTGTGTATTTTATTACCGAAATTCGAGTTTTCACAACAGCCATGCAGATTTACCCCTTGATAATTAGAGCTACAAATGTTCAATTACATAAAAGGCAAAACAATATTAACCCTTTTATTTTCGAGTAATTTTAAACATTTTAGTCCTCGACTTGTTACACGGTAGTCCCCTTATAATGTTCCAATTTTCCTGGCATGCTTCGCGAACCTAAATTACACTTACTGTACATTTCTTGAAGGAAATCTACCGCCACATTTGGGTGAAAATTTATGGGAACTCGTCTTTATATCTAGATTACTGCAAGTTTAATATCGTGCTATTTTGTTTATTTGATTCCTTAGTTTATCTTTGTAATTCTATTACGAATTTGATAAATTTGAAAATATTGATTAAAAAACTAATCTACCCCACACATTTTTCATCTCACTGTATTAACAATAGCCATGTAATAAAGGAAGGATTATCTTAACGTAATCGATAAAATTATAATACTGTATTATGGGATTTAAGACTTGTATTCGACACAGTAAAATTGTTCAGGAAGGCTTGTCTTTACTTGGCTTCGCTGTAAATTATCATAATTGCTAGTATAAAATGGCTGTGTCAAAAGTGGTTCTCGGGTTAAAAGCGAGTTAATCATTCAATTATCGTAAATTACTTTGTCTTGCCCTTAAAATGTTAAAGCAAGGTAGCTCACGTTCAGATACAATCAAATTCAAATTTATGGCACCTATTACGACATAAACTTTTATGCAAAAACTTCTATCTTTAAAACGATCGCAATGTTACACCTGAGAGATAGAAAATGTAATTAAATTTTAACGTTTATTGAGATTCTTTTATTTTTTCGTCGTTTTTTATAACCTCCACTAAATAGGATAACTTGATAACACAATGTATCACAATCAATCGAGGCACTAAAGTTTTAATGACCGAACGCAGATTGATTATATTCTATTGGCTATAAAAAATTAAAAAGTTTTTATAGGGTCTTTTACGTCGATGCTTGGTGTTTCTTATGACAACCGTAGGATTTAGCTACCTTTTTAATTTCCCAAGAAACAAAAGGAGAAAACACCAAAGAGAAGCTGACGTAATTGAGAAAATAGTTTGTTTATAACAATACGACAAACACAATGTTTTCATTGCATACGTTAGCGTAGTGCTCACAAAAATTAAAATTAATCTTATTACTTAAAAAATCAGTTATCAGCATGCAATAAACGGGTATAGCAAGCAAAAATGAACAAATCGAGAAAAAACTGGAATTGATGTTAATTAAACCAAGAAATTTGTATCAGACTGACACTGTTGTAATTGTCAGAATAAAGGCAGCTGCTTACCACAGCATTTATGCTTTTTTTCTCTATACAAATCAGACTAATAAATTGAGATTACCCTGAGTGGAATTCTGAAATTTATTTTATTACGCAAACACGATTCAAGCTCCTTACTGTTTTAGTTTTAGCTAGAATAATTTGAGAGACACCCTAAAATTAATCCTTGAGTTATATAAAGACTGGCTTTGATTTCTTAAAATTTAGGTTTTTGTCTGAAAACAGTTGTCTAGAACTTTAAATTCCAATATTGTAACAAATGCCATTAGATAGTAAGGAATACTCCCACTTATAAAAACTGCGGATTTTTTTTTAATCTAAGTATACCCCTTTGAAGATCATAACTTTACGATTTCTCAAAATTTGTGCAAGAAGTTAATTTTCACCTTTGGGTAGGTTTTTCTATGAGCAATATTTATTTATCCAAAAGAGAGCAAACCTTAAATTTTTTTCATTTTTAAAAAAGCAATCCATAGAAATAAGTTTCTGAGTATCAGAAGGTACCAGACATCGAGTATTCGCATCGCAACAATTCTAGGTTAAGCCTTAAATCCATTTTACCAAAATACCATTAGAATAATTTTGCATTGGATGGTTTTCACACATTAGGTGCTCATTCAGTTTCTACTTCTCCAATTGACCCCACAAACCCACAACTAGGAAATAATTTGAATCGTTTTGTATCTTTTACACAAAGATATGTCCATTGCAAAAGCTTAAGTCTTAATTTAAGTCATGGAAATCCATGTCTTAAAGTGCATTTTCCTGTTGGTTTGGTTTTAAAGTAAACACTTATAGTTAACCAGAAAACAATACATCCACCGTTGGCTTTACCCATTCCGTCATGGTGTCCCATCATAAAAGAGATAAACACACACAAAGTAGGTAAATGACTTTTAAAGTATTATATCAAGGTCAAGCAGTACTCTAGAATAAACGAACATGACTGTAGATTCCTAACCAAGAGGAGAATCAAACTCTGTTACCCCATAGTTGTAAACTTCCTTTTCAAACACTCATAATCGCCATCCTTTAACACTTCCAAATTTGAACACTTACCATAGTCCCTTAGACCACCCTTCTAACCCACCGCCGCCGGATGCTCTCCGCCCCATCCGGATGGAAGAAACGGCGACCCAAGGAAGCATCTTCTGGACAGAAGAGCCTTCCGCTATCTTCCTTCCAATGCCCTTGAGCGAATTGCCACCATTTTCAACAGCACTTTCCTTCATCCTGAAAAATCCCGTTCATGGCCATGGCCACAAAAATCGTAGTGACCTCTCCTTCTACCATCTCATCGCTTCCCTCAACGTCTTAACCAAGGTGTTCAAAATAATCTTAGCTGACAGATTGAGAGAATACCTGATACCATCCTCCTTCCAGTATAGCTTCAGCCCTGTCATGTCTATCATTGATCCACCTATAGAAATCAAAAAGTACGCTAGCGTTACTCTAAGCACGAAAAGGTGCTTGCTTGTCATCTTCCTGGACATATAGCAAGCATTCGATAAAGTATGGCACGAGAAGTTTTTTAAAATCTTCTTGCCTTTGGAATCCCATCTCGATTCGTGCGTATAACTTACAACTTCTTCAGCCATCGCTGATACTCTATACGGGTTAGCTAGCAACTGCCTCCGGTCTACATTTCGTGAGCTGGTAACTCACAAGAATTCACACTATCAATCTTTCTAATCATACTTGATTGTTATAACATTCCACGCCCTCAAGACAGATCCGTCACTATGGCACACCGCGCGTTGGGCAAAATCGCTTTCTTCTGCCGCCGTTTACAGGACTCTGTCGTGCGGCCTGGCACGATTGAATGCCTGGCTCCAGCGATGGAAGATCAGACCTAAACCCAACAGAACCTAGGTTATTCAGTTCTGACACGCAAATAAGTATGCCACGCAAAGTTTCTTTGAGCACAACAGCCGCGTTAAATGGTGAAGCAGCTATCTCCATCTATTTCAAAAATCCTTTCTTAAACACAAGAAACCAAACGATGCTGCGACATTGTCCAGCAGTTTCCTTCTATTCACACGTATGAAACCTTCGTCCGCCTCATCTGCCATTCTCTTTGTCCAAGCCCCGGACATTCCCAATGATTTCCAGGACATTTTATCTAATAGCCTCCTGGTTATCCTATAACCGACTAACAATCCACTATTCACGTTGCTTCACCAATGCTTGGGATAACTAAACATCAACTGCACTTCGTAATTCACTGACTGAATTCAACCCCGCACTTCTTTGTTTTAGGTACCATCAAGATGTCAGAGGGCATCAACTACAGAGCCGCCGTGTATGTGGGAATACCAGCAGTGGTGCATTTGTAGAAGTGATTGCTTTTGCAATGTGAGGCCGACAGGTTTGACTTCATGACCGACTCACCGATCCCTTGACACTTTCTACCCGAATGATCAGGCCACACACCGCAAACTATTTCTTTCCCTAATTATCATTTCCAACTTAAGGTGGAAGAGGCATTAGCTTACACCGGTCTCTGCAGCTTCACAGAAGAAACTAATGACTAATGACTCTAAACACTGCACTGTATGATTGATATATACTTGCTTTGTACATCTCATGAAAATCTTGCATTTTTTTTTGAAAAGCACCAATTGATACAATGGCCTAACAGGTGATTTTTCTGTTGAGCTTTAAGATGTTTGGCATGGTACATGCAAGCTTCAAAGAACCCTTGTTGGCGTTGATAGTTGAGATTTCTCACGCAGAAGAATTATGTAGAAGGTTTTATGTAACTGCAATAAGTTGCAGGTTAAAAACCCTTGTTGGGGCTTGGAATACCTTCAGGTGTGACTAATTCTAATTGACGGTAAAATGATTATAGTAATCTAGTTGAACTACGAACTTAACCACAAAACAGCTTTAATAGAAAGAAATCCCAGATTGCCACAGTTTCAAGATTTCTAGCACACTCTATTAGCGGTAACATTTTCCATTTTGAAACTTTTAGTTTGCGTCAGTCTTTGGGTGTTAAATTTTAGTTTTCTTTTATTTGCAGAACCTTTTGTTTTTTGTGTTTTGATATATTAGCGTGATTTTTGCTTTAGCATAGCTGAGGAATGTTTGATTTATCCTTAATAATCTTTTTGGTTTGTCTTGAGTTGTTGGAGTAGTTAAAGCAATTGCATACAGTCATGTACATAATAAAACCTCCTAGTTACTTCCCAAGGCTGCCAAATTGAGCTAGAGGGCAAAAGTTATTAAAAAAGTTTTTTATTATTGAACCTGTGTAGCAACCTTACATATTAAATTAATTTGGGCAACTATTGTTGTTGTAATTTTAATAATGTTGACTATAATTGAATAACGTTACAATCTACTAACATTTGCTATGCACAAAAAGCGAAATTATGTTTACTTTAAATTTCCAACTTTTTTAATGGTTCATGTTTTCAATGACTGAATTTAAAGACAAACAAGAAATAGTAAGAGTAAACAATCTTGTTATAGTAAAAACAGAAATTTCCATCAAAAATGAATTAAAATAGGGAAACGATAAAACAGGGGAGAAGGCGTAGTAGAAAGAGAAACCCGTAAGGAATAAATAAATTAGGTTCAGTATAATTTCTAAAGATTTATTATTTGTAATCCTTCATCCGCTGACAGATCATGATTCATGATTAATTAAAAAACAAATAAATAACGTGTTTTTCATTTTAAATTTTTCCCTGATCTAAAAATATTAAAATATAAATTTTCATTCAAAATTTATAAATTCCAATGTATCGAAAACATAACATGAATTGCATTTTTGCCTTCTAGCTCTTCTAATGCCGTAGATTAATGAATTATTTATAACAATTTGTGATGCGGATGAATCCATAAACCAACACGCATACATATTTTTCATCCTAAAACTCCACTATCCATACAACCAAGAATCAAAAGAAAAAACAAAATTCTCGATTTATATTAATAGCGAACCATAACCTACATTTTGATGACCGTTGTAAAATTTATAATTCATATAACTTTTGGCTCGTATACATGAAGTTTTGCGGTAAAAATAATAAAAAGTAAGATTGAAATTCTTCCTATTCAGCTTGTACTTTATCGCTTAATAATTCTAGCAAGACGTAAAGAATTTCAGTGCATATATTAGAATTCTTCCTGAATACGGAAAGCTTTGAATACGAGGCGGGCTTTTAAAAACGAGAAAAAAAATTAGCTTTTATCCTTAACCCAGGTTCAGGTAGGTACCACGTCGTTATTTTCGTATTTTTTTGTATATGAAACATTCGTTGAATGGTTCACGATAATGCAGACAAACTCAGGTACGTTTTTTTTGACGAAAACAGGAAAAATTTTAAACAGTTTATTCAAAACCAATCTAAATAACCTCGTTTTCCTTCATATATTTGCGTTGCGCTTCAGAGATTAAATATTGAACAATAATTGTGTACTTACGCTGTGTCTATAAAATAAAAACTCTTGCACGCTGTATAGTTTTATATGCCATATTTTTGATAACATTCATCCATAAGGTGTTCTAAAAGCATTTTATGAACAAACTATAAAGGAAGAAATTTTTTTAAAATTCGTTTTTTAAGGATATTACAAAAACATTGGCTCTCCAGTTATCTCGACAATTCTCCAAGTAAATAAGGAGCTTCTAGGGTCAGGATCTTCTTCAGAAAGCTTCTTTTTTTCTTCTACAGATTTTAGCGAAAACAGATAGGACCGTAGGGAATTCACCGTTCAATACGAATTTTCCCCTTTAATATAAAGGTCAACGTTAAATTGCTCGTGAGATTTAAGGTAAAAGCACAAAATTTGCCTACGCATATAAAATTATAATCACAAAGCACATCTAGTAAATTTATTAGCTGACTAAAGCATTCAATTTTCAACTAAGCAGCTGGTTAATTAAAAACAAATTCAATTTTCTATTTATAAATAAACCTTAATTTTCCTGGCAGGTTTTCAGACAACGTGTGCTATTTCATTTGGAAAATTTAATTAAACATACTACTATTGTAAATCCGATTTATAAATTTAAATATTATTATGCATAGTAGTATAAGGTACTGAGGTGGGAGAAGTTATTACCAGTATTGATATAACTTGGGCAAATAACCAGACCAACTGTAAGCAGTAAACTGAGTTGGATTTTAGTACATGCATTTTATAAATATAGGTGAAGGAAGATAAGGTAACACCCATGAAGCAAAATAATTTAAGAAATCTAGACTCCAAAGGAAGTTTGGAATTTCCCTTGTATTGTCGAGTGTCAAAGAAATAAGGATCATTTTCATTTTTTTTTAATATTTGTTGTAACAGAAACATTAAACTAAGAAAATTTAATGTAAGTCATTAAATCAAAATGACATTAATTCTGAAATTTTAAATGGAACATTCTGCATGTTTGTTCCATACTTGGAATAAAAATTAAATCTTACGTATATTTTTTGTTAGGAATTTTGCTAAGGACCTCGAAAGCTCAGACAATCAGCAAATGATTCCATTATTCACATATTTATTGAACTAACTTGTTCTGCTCTGCTCCATATTTTCTTTTATTTATCTCATTTATTTATTATTTTAAATAACAACATATGAAAACACTGACATTTGTAAGTAGCTTGTAATGTTATTTTAAAATTCGCACTAAATCCGCTCCTGTTTTTCAATTTCGTTCAGATATTTGTTTTCTTGACGCGCAATATTTAAATTGTTTCATTAAACGAATGTTTGTTATAATGTTATTTTAAAGAATTAATATTTTTGTGGTCTCGACACCTAGACTCCAGTAGACGTGTCTTTCGTTGATTTCCAATATCAAATGCCCAGAATCATTAGTTGCAATACTGCAGTCACACAGTCTCGGGGAAGTCAAATTTAAACTAGCGAATCTACAAGCAAAATTTTCCATTGTCGCATAAAGAGTATTAATGTCTTAATCTGTTAGGGTGTATATCCGACTTTTTAACCCCACTTCCGTAAGTACGAACTGCGTAACAAAAAACGCAGAGGTTAGGCATTACGTGGATAGCTGTTGACTTCAACCAACGTGTGGTAATTTTCGACGTTTACCTCTACATCCCCTAATTGGATTCAAACCAAATTAAGTAAAGCGACCCTCTTAGAAAAAAAAGAGATCGAACTGGAGAAATCGTAATTTCTTCGTGTCAGAGACGCGCAATAGTCGCGGAAGAAAGTGGTTTGTTTGCCAACAGCAAGGCTTATAAATTTCGTTATCGTGGGGAATGTATAACCCAAATATAATTACGCTGGTGTCCTCCAGGAAGCAGAAATTGTAGAGGGTAGGAACGCAACCATTTTGGCCCCGTTGGTGTAGCATCTGTGTGTATACTGCATTTTGGAAGCTCCGCAAAATTTTAATAGTGCTTGAGATTCAGTGATTTTGGTTTATAAAATTGTGTGTAAACGCCTGGATTTTGTTCTTATGTTTTTTTTGCGATTAACGTAAAATAAGTGGTTGTTCTTCGAAATTAAAGTTTTCTCAATTATTAGATCTAGCTGCCTTTCATCGGAAAACAGAGGTCTGCACATACCTTCTGGAAGAAAGAATTCCTGTATGAGTAAGAAAGTAAACCTGCTATGTTTTATTATATTAATTTTATTGCTTATATACTAGGAGAACGTCGAACTTTGTGAAATATTTTATACGAAAACTTTGCTTAGACAGGATCAGTTTCGTATTGTTTTATTGAATCATAATTTTTACAAGTAACTTTTTAACCAATTTGTAACAGGAACGTTCCCAGGTAATTTTAGCTGGTGTTTGATAAATTGTTGCAACAAAATTACTAACTTGGCAATCATTTCTTTGTTCTTAGATGTAAAGCTCAGTTGTCAATATTTAACAATTTATGGTCAAGTTTACCTTAGTCGGGTTAATTAATATTTGAATTTTGATCTTTTGTGTTCTATTTTAAAATTTTAACGTAACAGAATCATTTCGCTTTGTTTATTGTAATAATTTGTTTTTCTTATCGTTTGTTTCTGTTTTTTTATTATTTTATCGGCTCTGTTCTCCAAACAGAAATTAATTTATGCCTCTTATTGACATTCTTTTGTAGTGCTATTTTGTTATTGTTTTTGTATTTTTGTTTGTGTGTGTTTGATTCATTTTTTTAATTATCATTATTGTTTTAATAAATGTAAGTAAGGTCGACTTTTTGTAGTTTTGTTTTTGTAAGTGGATCTCTGGTCCAGGCGAAGGAGCTTAATTTCATTATTTTGTTCTTTTGGCACGTAGTGTATATTCCAAATTTCAATTATAGACTAGACATCTTTGCTCAAGAGAGAAGTAAATATTGAATTGGCATTTCTTTCTTGTATCGTTTTAAAAGAAGGAAGTCTGAAGAGGACTTCCTTAGCAAAATTAAGTAAGACAAATCGAGTGCTTATACAGTGTTTATTTTGTGTATTGAGTCTCATTGGTGAAACGTCAGAGCGAGCTTTAATAGAGCTTCCACGAGGTAAGTTACACACAGGGTGAGGTTTCGTAAGAGGCCTATATACAGGGTGTCGGATTCACGAGTAGTCGCGTGACCGACCATCAGGACCCTTCGATCTACGACTGCTGGCGCCCTCTTTTACGACCATCTTTTATAGTTTAATAAGAGTTTTGGAAAACGGTGAGCTTCTCTTTGTGAGAGATTAGCCAACTTTATTTAAGAATCCACCCCATCTGCGGCATGAGCTACGGGATTTAACATTCTACCATTAGTCTGGACGGGACTTATGCATACCTTTAAGCACAGGCCCGTTACAAAATGAATTTTATAAGCATTCACCTACCGGCTCGTGTTGCAAATTCCATACTTTTCTAAAATAATCCACTACATGCAAGTCTTACAGGAAAACAAATTTACAGGTGTTAAATGTTAATGGGCTTATTATTCAACAGTCATGGATAAAATGTGCATACCCTACCTAAAGAGGATAAGAGCCGACTGCACCTACTTTGCTTAAATTTAGATTGTGCTTAAAACATTTGTTGCTGTATTGTAACAATCGTGCCTTAGAGTTAACTAAAAAGTGAAGTAAAAAATAAATAAAACGCCTGTGGCATAAATCCAATTTGAAAATACTAATTTTGGACTGCAGTTTCAAACTCCTGATGTTCTCATCAGCAAGACAACAATTCTGCATACTCGGAAAACCATTAACTATCATACGATCACATAAAAAGTTCGTAAGTGTTGGTCATGGAAAAATAAACTCACTTTTTAACTTAATTTAGGTCTGTAATAAATGCCAAAACTCTTCCATCTGTTTTTCCTAAACTGCAGCATCTGATATTCAATGTTTGACTCTAAAGAAACTTAGAAACTGTGTGTATTATGGAGCAGAAATTAATTTTTCTTTTACTAGAAAATTTATGCCATAAGCAAGACTTTTGGATATGCTGAAAGCAATTGACAAATGCCGTCAATCTTCCCCTTGGGAGTGCGTTTCCGGACTGTTCATATAAAGTGTTTCATTGTCTAGGAACTGTCTATTTTCTTTAAACTCTTGTATCTAATTTATCAAATTTACCATTTCTATGGTAATATACCTTTGTCCCTTGATCTTGAGAACTGTTCTGATATATTTGTCCGAATCTGGCCACCGACTATTGAGGTCATAGAGCCCAGTGCAGTAGATTCCAGACTCGGAAGATTTCTTTTCGTTCGTAATTTCGTTTTGTGTACGCCATTATACTATCCAAATTGCCATGTTGGTGAATAACATCACCACTTCGCTATCCAGGCTGATGTTCTGATATTCTATTTCATTCTTAAGAAAAAATCACTCCTTCATATCTACAGTAGCGCCCAAGAAATATATTGAATGTTGGAAAAGAAATGATTGTTAAAACGGTAGACAAAATTAACTTTGGTTGAGCCTAAGGATTATATTCAAACATGGATATAAGATACCAAAAAACCAAATTAAAATTAAGAAACAGTTCATTTAACATAAAATAGAAAGTGAAGAATCCTGAATCAATCTACGAAATCCTAAAATCATTACATAGCTTATGGTTATTATTAAAGAACAATTCGCATGGAATACGCACTCAACAAAATTTGTATATCCTAAAATTGTTTAGAAGCTTAAAAACTTAGTTTAGTTACAAACAAAAAAAGATTATTTACTAATTTTAAATTGTAGAACGTACAAAACAATACAATTAGAATTATTAGCACTTATACGCCTGCTGCGTTAATTAAGGATACACCTACATGCCAGAAGATTACATCAGTCAAGTGAAAAAAAGTCAACAAAATTAATTATAAATCTATAGAAGTTTTAGTGTCAAAAAGGAATCATTTGAAGTTTTTGATAGGTAAAAACCATTTCAACTAATAGAGATAGTTCTGTATTTAAATTTTGAATTTTCACGTGTTACAAACGTATAATACAACAGACGACCTACTTGATCATGATCACACCACGCCTACAGGACAAGACGGTCTGAGTGAGTGACGCAAGGAATTTTTCAATTAGTTTTACAATATACTTTGTGCTGGTATTAGCATCGGTGTTAGGCAAAAATTTGTCATTATTTCCTACCGCAACCTGCTAAACTTGGATTACCGATGAGCGAACGGATTGAGTGGTGTGTTGGTCTGACCCCTTAACATGCCTATTATAATTATTCTGAAAGACCGGACTAATAGAAATCTAGTATACAGGATCGGGTTTTGAAATGATAGGTAAGCATAGTTCTTCAGTTTTGCCTGCTGGATAGGTCAGCAAAAAAAGATTGGCACGCGTGCGATAGGATCTATGGTTTGTTATTCCAAAGCTCGGTGATGCGGGAGCAGGCTTTTTTCATCAATTTGACTTACAAGGCAAGTTGTTTTGAGGCTCGGGTGACGGATGCTGCTGCTGCTTGCTTTTTATTGTCATAATTTGAAAAAGTTATAAGATTTAGGACCCTTGATATAGACTCAAGAAAATCTTTTCGAGGTTGTAGGCTACCAGGAATAGTACTTTGATTACTTTTTTCACCTTGAGCGAATAACAAAGAATGTTATTTCCGCATAGCTTGGTCTTGGTCACCTACTCCGAGTTTCCTTTTCCATTGGAGGAGGTTATAGTGGAACATTGTTTCTTAAAAGTAGTAGCATTTCCAGTTTTGTTGAGCGTTTCTGTATGTTTACGACATACAGTGCTCTTAATGCAATAACAGTTGCAGAATCAATCCGACGCTTTAGTTGAGGAACGCAGGGTTGAATCCCACATATTCATGAACGGTTCGATGACGCTATCTTCCATCTTTTACCTCTGTGTTGACGATTTTATGCGTCCTCGAGTTCTTGCGTCTCTTTTATAGGGTCTGGTTGTGATAGTCAGATCTCGTAAAGGATCTTGCTAGTAGTACTGACGATCTGTAACTTAGGTAACTCTGTTTCTAAAACCTCATTAAGCTGTAATTCGTTTGGTGAAGGTAAAATCAGCTATGGCTACGGAAGACGATGTAAGAAGATGAGCTCCTAAAATTGACCAAGTAATTCTCAAGAAAGACTTAGATTGATGTATATGTTGACAGTTTTCATGAGGTGGAACGTAACACATCGTTCAATAAGTCCCGAGACTAACCCAGAGATGGTGCTAGTAGTACCAAACTAGCCACGTTTCCCTAGAGTGCGAACCTTCACATGAAACGTGTAAAGATTTCACGTCGATTGGACCACAAACAGCAGAGTTATCGAGGTTAGAGTAAAGTCACTTTGTAATTTGTTTGAAAAATGGAACAAAGCGAGTTTCGCGTGTTGATAAAACATTGTTTTTTAATGGGTAAAAACACCGTAGAAGCCCAGCAATGGCTTGAGAAACGTTACCCGGACTCCTCTCCATCCAAATCAACGATTTGTCGTTGGTATGCTGAGTTTAAACGTGGTCGTACGGATACAAACGATGCGGAACGTTCGGGTAGGCCTTTGGAAGCCGTTACACCGGAAAATGTGAGTGAAGTATTCAAAATCGTAATGAAAAATCGCAAAGTAAAGGTCCGTGAGATTGCAGAAATGACACAGATATCATCTGGAAGCGTATTTACAATCCTTCATGAAAAATTGAGCATGAAAAAGGTTTTTTCCAAGTGGGTGCCGCGATTGCTTTCAATGGAACAAAAACAGCAACGAATCGACGATTCAGATAGCTGTTTATCGCTATTTACTCGCAATAAAAAGGATTTCCTGCGTCGATACGTGACCATGGATGAAACATGGATACATCATTTCACTCCAGAGTCGAATCGGCAATCATCTGAGTGGCGCATGGCTGGCGAAAGCCGCCCAAAGCGTCCAAAAACGCAGCAATCTGCTGGCAAAGTCATGGCGTCTGTTTTTTGGGATACACATGGCGTCATTTTCATTGACTACCTGGAAAAAGGTAAATCGATCAACAGTGATTATTATATTGACTTGTTGGTACGTTTGAAGGAGGAGATCGCAGCAAAACGACCGCACATGAAGAAGAAAAAAATCCTTTTTCAGCAAGACAATGCACCATGCCACAAGTCCATGAAAACAATGGCAAAAATCTACGAGTTGGGCTTTGATTTGCTTCCCCACCCCCCGTATTCGCCAGATTTAGCCCCCAGCGACTACTGGCTCTTTGCTGATCTCAAAAAAATGCTCCAGGGAAAAAAATTTGGCTCGAATGAGGAGGTCATTGCCGAAACTGAAGCCTATTTTGAAGCAAAGGATAAATCCTTCTATAAACATGGTATAGAAATGTTGGAAAAGCGTTGGAAAGATTGTATCACTCTAAAAGGAGATTATATTGATGAATAAAAATGATTTTTGAAAAAAAAATGTTGTTTTCGTTGTTAGTCTCGGGACTTATTGAACGATGTGTTATGTCTCCTTCAAATATCACAGACTACTAATTGTGTAGTATATGTCTTCGTAGTGTTTACTTCTGTTCCATTTGTTACTTGTACACTTTTACGAACTAGTCTCTGCACAACGCCATCGAGTATGTCTGCTGCTTTTAAACCCGCAAATAAAATCGTAGATCACTGGAAAAGGTATGACCTTTAATCTTAACTGATATGAACGATCGATTCTCGCTTGCTTTGCAGTCTGCTGTATTTAAACTTTTTGAATTTAAGTACGAGCAATCTCTAGACATTATGCCTGCCATTCCGTATCTTGAGCAAAACAAACCGATTTTTGTGTTTTCGATATTTAGAGCAATAGTGTCCGAGCATATCCGGTAAACAGCTCAGAAAGCACGACTATAACAATAAGCAGTTTGCAGATGTTTTCTAGAGCAATCTAGATATGTGAGTCAACTTTTCTTTAGTTTTCTACTATGCTACTGATCATTTAAATTTGTATTAAGGTGATGTTAACATACTCTTGACATTCTTAACATGGAATTATTCGGCTTGAAATTCTGCATTGCAATTGGAAATATATCTTGTGCTTGTACTCAATAAAGTGGGTCTTCATTCGACAGGTCCATAAAGTTCGAATAGGCGGCTCTTAAATGTCAATATGTAACAAACTAATCAACTTATTGTTTTAGCCAAATTCTAATCATAGATAAGCACAATATATTTGTTGGGTTAGCGCTAATAGTACTGTCAATTCGAAACTGCTGAGAAATAAATTATGTAAATAGGTCGTGATCAATAAATCCTAGTTATAATTTAATTTACAAATTAATTTTACTGACTAATTAAATTTTTTAGTAACCTTAGCATAATAAACTGCAACTAATTATTTTATGTTTATGAACTTGAATAAAATGACATGTACAAGTACTAACATCCGAGACAAGGATTGTGTGCAAAGGAAGGAACAACATCTACGCTTTAATTGTTTACAAAACGGAAAGGTATAACCTGTGCATCTCAGTGCTGAATGTCCAAAAGGTACAGTCAGTCATCACAGAAAGATCTAGAGGGGCAAATAACAAATTGGCACTACAACTCAATCTTCAAGCAGGAAGCAGTTTATCTGCAAAAATTTAATCGATAGGAATTAATAGATCAAATCATCAGACGAATAATTTTAAATAAAACAATTTAATAATTGCAATAAAATCATAAAAACATTTGCCTAATAATAAATCAGTGGAAGTTTTTATGTAGGATGTTAGGATATCATTAGTTGATTTCATTTGTTAAACTATTAGTATTTAATCAAGAAAATGTTATTGCTCACGACAGTTGAAAATGAATAGCCTTCCAGACTTACTAAAAGAACAAGATCATCGGAAAAACTAAATGACCCACATTTTAAGATTACTGACCTGAAGCAGTCTTCCTAATTTTATCTTTGATTTATTCTTACCCTCTTGTAATTTAACTGGCATACGTCCAACAATTCTTTAGCGAAATCTGAGTTAAACATTTTGTCAATTATAAAGTTATTTTCTTTCGTGAACGTTTAATGTTTCAATTTTACTGCATCTTTACTTGATTATAAAGTTCAGTTAGCTGCTTTAACTTTCTAACTGCTTTGTTTGCTGGTTTAATAAAAATTTGGATTGATTTCGATTTACGGGAAATCTTAACTTAAAAGTTTTTCTGTTTATTGATGTTATTGTTACTTTTTAGATAAGTAATTTAATTTATATATTTTAATTAGTAGCCTACAATAAATTAAAGGTGTTATTGGACGTAAGCTTTGTGAAAGTTAGTTTTAATAATGTAACCGCCTTAATCTATTAGAATCGTTTCATTAGTATTAATGAAATGCATTTTGCCTAATGATTTCCGACTAATTAATACAAATAAACGTATCGATTCTTTTTATAGCTTTTTTTATTCCTATACAGGAGGGAATACGTCTAAAAAGAATAGGAGAATTCAACAAAAACCTTCTGTGTTTGATTTGCATTGGAAATTCTTCGACTTGACAAAGCCCTGAACCATTTGCATCTTTTCTTTTGTCGCTTCCCAACTTTCCTCGTGTTCTGCGTGAATTGTTTCGAATTTGCAAAACTTGTGTAAGAAATTTTTCCCTTGCTCGTTCGTGCGGTACACGCTAATATTAACCAGTTTAACACCAGTTTCAAATTATACAGAAGTGTAGAGTCGTATATCTTAGGCTGAAATTGTATTTTCTCCTTTAAAGTCTGGAAAAGACGTTGCTCATTTTATTAATTAAAAGGTTTTTTCCAGACGTTATTAAACAATCTTTTTGATCTACCAAACGGATTTCAGTTTTTAATGAGGTAGTTGTAAATAACGCTTTAACTGAACTTTCGTTTGTTATCTCAAAGGAAAGTTGAAGAAACGTTTAATAATATAAATGCAAATCACGAACATGCTTTACAGGAAATGCTCTTTTTGTATTTTTCTTTGGCAAAGTTAATCTCAAATTATAAATATATAAAAAAGTTCTGCATTAAGGTCACAGTGAACAAATTTGTCTTCGCCTTTAGCTTTGTCTTATAAATCCTAAAACTTAACTTTTTATATAGATTTCAATCTCTTTAATTCAGAATATTTCATAGACGTATTTTCTGTCTAAGCAAATAAACACTCTCTGTGCAATTTTGTTTTTCGTTTTGATACTACCAAGATGAATCTGCACTGTGTGTTTTCATTTTAATTACCTTGTAAAAGCAACATGTTGATTAGTATTTACTATTAGGGTGATATTATCTAATATTATTATGAATATTCAAAGCTTTAATTATACCGACAATGAGAGTATTGCATTATGCTATTGATTATAGGGGTTTTTGGGCATTTGAAACAATTCTAGTATGTGGATGTTTGAAATAAAACTAACTTTGCCAAAGTTTTAAGAACTGTTTTCATTTATATATCTCTGAGCTTCATCCCTACTCGGATCTAAATCAGTTGAAAAAGATAAAAGAATAAGTTAACGTTGCAAATTTTTGGCCTTTGTTTCAGCTAGCTCAAGTTCAGTAGCCTTAGGCATGAGATGAAATGGAAGTAACAGATATTCAAATGAATGCAATGCTTCTGGTAACTATCATTATTGAAGAACATGTCCCTTAAAAATCTCCACCATAAACTACTGATAAACGTATGAAGTCTAACATGCTGTATCTTAAAAACAATGAATTTGTGAACATGTATTTTAACTAGAACTACACGTCCCGTTATTACAATTACCCACATTCTTGTTATATCAATTGAATAGTATTTTGATTAATATCAGAATATTAGGTAATTACGGTTAATAAATATTAAGCGCCGTTTTTACAAGAAATCAACTTAACTTATCGATTTGTGATTATATTTTTTCAACTATCAAACAGGTGTTCAATGAATTATCTTAATTATTTTGTTATTCTGACATCTAAAACTGCAAACCTGGACATTGAAGCGCAAGAGATAAAGTGGCATTCGATTATAAAAAACATTTCGAGTCCAGATAAAGCAATTGCGCATTCTAGGGTATAATTAAAATAGTATTACAAAGGTAATAAAATGGTTGATCTCGTATTGAATCGATTTAAAACTAATTGATTTAATTAAACTGCTATCACCGACTTTGATAACAACGTACCGATTAACAAGTTATTTAAAAGCAAAAGAGCACAACCAAATAAACATTTTTATTTCCAGATAACACACAACTGTAACTAAGTATCTTTCTTCTTTTCAGGTTTTCCACATTTTTCATAAAGTTCGTTTAAGTGCGGATTAACAATATAAGAATTTATCTTAAGCAAAGAGAATAACAAATAACTCATTTTTATGTTCGTTTAACTCCATGTTTTTTATGGTCGTTGCGTGCAGCATTACGCATACAGGTTCCTCTTATAAATGGCTTTTATCTTCTGTTTTTCCTCTACCAAGAAAATGCTTCACGTTTGTTCTTTATTCAATTTGTTTCCCAATAAAAATGCCGTAACTTAATTTCGCGATGGCATTTAGTAAAGTGGCAAACGCATTGTAGCGCGCCTACATATCTATTGTAAAGCGGTGAAACATGGTTTCAAAAATCCCCGAAAATTTTATTAGTGCTGTACGTTTTTCTTCTGTTTTCAACGTTTTATTTATTTTTCAACTGCTAAATATTCGAACATGATTGTTAATTTCTTGTATGTAAAATGCTATCTCACAGTATCAAAGCATGCTAAGTTGAACTAAAATAGCAATCATGTAACTGCTAGTGCCGTGAAAGCAGAAAACATTGGCATTTAGATTAATACACCTTGCTAGTTAGCAAATAGCGAATGTGTGCATACTACTAGACGTAGAACTTACGCGTTAAATGTTAATTCCAACGTTTAAAATTAGTGTAAGAGTTTATATGATGTATGGAGAACAGCGAGATTTTGCTTGCAAGGAAAATTAAACTTGCGATGTGTAGTCTCTGAAGTAGTCTACACATTTTTCAACAGCTGTGACATTTTAATTCCTTTAAATTTAATATTTACAGGCAGTAGTTTGTTGTAGACCTCGTAATGACAAATCTAGTTTCATTTTAGACCAAGTTCATTGTATAATAGTTTACCCAAATTTACCTTTTAAATCTAAATTTGACAACTTGTTTATTTAGATCTGTTAATCCTACTTATTGTTAGTTTGATGTACGTCTGCTTGTGTGCCAAAGTAGTCATGATTCTTTCCTGTGTAAGAATAACACAAACATCAGGCAATGATACAAATTAAAGGGTTTTCCAATAAGAGGTGTTATTTTGATATTCAAAGAAAAGTGCCATTTTTAAATATAAATGATCGGATGTTTATTTCATTATAAAGAGGAAGGTATGCCGTTAATAGTGGAAAATAACATCAGGCAAATGACCACCACGACCACGCTTACAGGACAATATCCTTTTCATGAAATTTTCCATAACCAAATCGCAAAGTGGCTGCCCTATGTCCTCGATAGCCTCACGAATTCCATCTTTGAGGTCTTGAATCGACGCTGGGCTGTTGGCGTAGACCTTCTCTTTCACGTGGCCCCAAAGAAAGAAGTCGCAAGGTGTTAAATCACAAGATCTCGGTGGCCAATTGTGATCACCTCTTCGAGAGATAACACGGTCCGGAAACTTTTTCCGTAAAAGATCAATGGTTTCGTTGCTTGTGTGGCACGTAGCGCCGTCTTGTTGAAAGTAAACGTTGTCCAGATCAATACCATCCAATTCCGGCCATAAAAAATCGTTAATCATCTCTCGATAGCGCAATCCAGTCACCGTAACTGTTGCTCCAGCCTCATTTTCGAAAAAGTAAGGTCCAATGACTCCGCCGGACCATAAACCGCACCAAACAGTCACACGTTGAGGATAGAGAGACTTTTCAACAATAACTCTTGGATTTTCTGAGCCCCAGATCCGACAATTTTGCTTGTTGACGAAGCCACCGAGGTGGAAATGGGCCTCATCACTCAAGATGATTTTTCGATGGAATTCTGGATCATTTTCATGCATTTCAACGACCCAATCAGCAAAGACACGACGTTGTTGATGATCGGCCGGCTTGAGTTCTTGTGTTAACTGGACTTTATAAGCCTTAAGACCCAAATCTTTATGCAAAATACGGTGTAATGACGTTTGTGGAATGGCTAATTCCAAAGAACGACGAGGAATGGACAAACCTGGGTTTTCTTTAACACTTTCGGCTACAACAGCAATATTCTCGGCTGTTCTTGAGCGACGTGCACGGGTTTTATTCTTCACATCACTAACTTGTCCCAAGAGCTCGAATTTTTTCACCAATTTCTGTATTGCGGTCCGACAAGGTGCTTCACGGTGACCCAAAAATGTTCGAGTTTTACGAACCGTCTCTGCCAAATTTTCACCATTTTTATAGTGAATTTTAATAATTTCAATGCGTTGTTGAAGCGTGTATCGTTCCATATTTATTAATGGCGTAGTTTCTACTTGTCAAATGTCAAAAAATGATAGCTTCAAAAGTGACATCTACCGAAATAGCGGGCTATTCAAAATAACACCTCTTATTGGAAAACCCTTTATTATCATGAATCAACAAAAAAAAAACCTTTTGCATGCTATCAATCGATTCCAATGATAGAGCATTGATTTTAGACTTACAATTCAGAACTCCGTTTAATTTTTATTAAGAATAATAAAAGGACTAAATTGTCATTAAGCACTTAATAATAAATACAAACAACTAAATATAGAGTTCACAACATAACCACAAAAATATAAGACCCAGATTTTATTGAACAATTCGATTTGAATCATTTATCAAAAAATCATGCAAAGTTAATGATTCATTTATTATTTTAGGATATTACACGCTTTGAAACCACACCGTAGGATAAAGAAGATACAATTCAGAACCACCGGCAAATGAAAATTGCACTAATAAATATTATATTGCAGTGATACTGAACTATGACCAGATTTAGTAACTATTTCGTAAGTTGTGCTAGATTGGGCGCTAGTTGGTTCCCAATCTTTTGCAATAAATTTTTACGCTTTAGTTATATTTAAAACTGAAACTTAAATATTTATTTAAGGTTAAGAAAATAAGAAGTAAAATGTTAGCCTCACTGAATATTAGTACTACACAAGTCGTTCAAATGGAAGTTTATTGTAGTTTTATTATCGTTGTAAGATTCTCTACTCTTTTAGCTTGTGACTTTTCTCAAATCTTGTTTATTCTGTAGAAACTCTGAGTATTTTTGAGGTTAACAGTGACGATGTACACGCTATATTTATTGAGCCTTTAGATCTTAATGTTCAATTCGATGCTCATTACGGTAATCTACTGTTAATGGTGGCCAGGAAAACAAATCACAAGATTTTGCATGATGAGGTTTCTGATTGCAAAGGCAGTTTTTAGACTTCGCTAAAGTACCGCAACTTATCATGTGTCGAGGTATTTGAAGACAAAATAATAGATCATCTGATAGCAGAGAGTAACAATTACGCGAAATTTATAAATTGCCTACTTTCAAAGATCCCAAAGCAAAAAAAAAATAAACGTTTTCATTGCAATTTGTGTACTTTTCGAATACAGCAAAATTCTTTTTATCAGACCCTATTGGGAGGAAAGAGGCAATGTTCATAGCATTATGGTGCAGAAGCAAACTTAGATTATGATGAATGCATGGTGGCCTATAGCCGATTCGCTTTCGTTAAAGAGTGTGGGGTCTAAATGCAAGCAATTCTTACTTTATTGATTTTCATATGTCAGGGTAAGAAACCAAGTGGAAATGCAGACTGAATCTGTAATGTTATTTTCAAATTCGCACTAAATCCGCCCCTATCTTTCAATTTCGTTCAGGTATTTGTTTTCCTGACGCGTAATATTTAAATTATTTCATTCTATAAACGAATGTTTGTTACAATGTTATTCTAAACAATTGATAACTTTGTGGTCTCGACTTCTGGGCTCCGGTAGACGTGCCTTTTGCTATTTTCCAATATCAAATTCCTGGAATCTTAGTCGCAAATATTGGAGTCACACAGTCTCGATTGAGTCAGGTTTAAGCTGGTAAATCTACGAAGTGGAATTTCCCATTGCCCCATAAGATTCTGCATTTTTAATCTGTTAGGGCGTGCATCTGACTTTCCAACCCCACTTCAGTAAGTACACATTGCGCAACAGGAGACGCCGAGAAGATAGGCATTACGTTGATAGCTGCGTTCTCGAACCAACGTGCGGGTTAATTTCGGCGTTACCCCCTACAAATCCGAAGTGGTTACAAACCGAATTTAATTGAAGCGATTCTCTTAGTAAAAGAGAGATCGGACTCGAGAAATCCTATTTCGTCGGGTCTTTGTCGTGTTATTCACGGAAGAAAGCCGGTTTGTTTATCGAAAAGCGGTGCTTTGGAAGCTTTGTTATTGTGGGAAGCGTTTTTGCTTCAATTACAGTTACGCTGGTATTTCCCAGGAAATAAAAATTGTAGAGGGTAAAAACGCAACAATTTTGGTCCCGTTGGTGCAACGTTAAAGGGTCTGTCGAGAACAGAAACTTCCCGCCTCGTAAAGACTTGAACTGTGTGTGTGTGTATTACATTTTGGAAGCTCCGTGATCCGAATGGACTAAGTAAACTTAAAGAGCGTTTGAGACTCAGAGTGATTTTAGTTTATAAAGCTGGTGTATAAACACTTGGAATTTGTTCTTGTGCTTTTTGGTTATTGTTAACAACAGTGATTGTTCTTTAAAACCTAGGTTCCCTTGAACATTGGTGGGACATGAATGAGCTGCTGTCGTTGGGAATCAGAGACCTGCACATATCACCTGGAAGAAAGATTGCCGTTATAGCAAGAAAGACCTGTTTTGTTTTGTTATTTGAGTTCTTATGATTGTTTCATTTGATAAAAGACTAGGAGAACGTGGAATTTGTGAAATATTCCATACGAAAACCTTGCTTAGGCAAGATTAGTTTCGTATTTTCTCATTGAATTATAATATTTACGAGTAATATTTTTAACTAATTTGTAACAGGAACGTTCCCAGGTAATTTTAGCTGGTGTTTGTTAAATTATTGCAACATAATTAATAACTTTTGACTACTGTTTTTTTTTGTTATTAGATATAAAGTTTATTTGTTGCTATTTCAACTTTTTTGTCAAAATTAATTAAGACAAATCACGTGTTTATACAGTTTTTATATTTCGTGTTGAGTCTCAATCGTGAAACGTTGAAGCGAGTTTTAATAAAGCTTCCACGAGGTAAGTTACACACAAGGTGAGGTTTTGCAAGAAGCCTATATACAGGGTGTCGGATTCACGAGTAGTCGCGTGACCGACCATTAGAACCCTCTTTTGTGAACATCTATTAGTTTAATAAGAGTTTTGGAAATCAGTGAGCTTCTCTTCGTGCGGCTAGGAGAGTTCATTTGAGAATCCACCCCATCTACGGCAGGAGCTACGGAATTTAACATCTACCATTGATCTGGACGGGACTTGTGCATACTTTTGTGCATCTTCCCGTTACAAAACAAGATATGGAAAATGTGCCGTTCCTCTTCTTATTATGTTGGACAATCTGCAAGATGACATAAAGCCTATTCCTTCAGTTAATTATAATCTTTAAAAGTTTTGAAAACTGTTCCACAATTTTCCGCACTGTATCAACTTTTATATCTTCCCAAGCAACAATCGAAAAGCCCTTCAGTGGATTAGGATCGGCAGGATGGGGTGGCTATTCTTTGGTGCTGGAAAATTTATTTCTGCACCACTATTGCACAGTTCGAGCTCTGTGACCATGAATTGCATTTTGCTAGAAGATTCATTGCTCATCAAAGATTTATAGACCCCACCGAAGTAGGTAGCGTTCAAGAATATCGCGACGTATACTTCCTAGTTGATTCTAACTCCTCTATCCATGTAAAATAGAGATGTTTTACCATTTGATGTTATCCCGATCCAAATCAAACAGAAGGGGTTTTGCGGTCTTGAAACTCTACTCTTTGACCATGCTCTATATCATTATAAAATTAAGTGATTGCTCAATAGCAAACAATTTTTTGCCCAGGTAAAAATTTTGCGGAGACAAGTAAGTCTTCTTCCTCTTTAGTGGAAATGCGGTTACCTCTTTGTGTCCATTTTCTTCTCTAGTTTTATTGCGTTTGCAGATATAGGGGCGACGTGATTCTGAACGATCAGGTGTGATATCAAGTTCCAAATAGTAGTATAGTGTTACTGCGAACGTGAAGCCGTTATGCATACCAAATTTAAATAATTTCATAATTGTGCTTTTTCTGTGCACTCTAATAAACGCTAATGTGAAAACAATTCGCGCTAAAGCGTAAAGTAAAAATGTCAAACCAATAGAACAAAGCTACTAACGTAAAACAAATAAAAGAAATTAGGTTTATTGATTATAATTATTACTAAGGGAAGGGGGGTGCCACAACTGTCTAAACACCAACTTTGATGAAAGTTTCTGATATAGAAAAATCAGATGAGATTGCTGTTCATTTGTTTGATTGATCGAACAAAACTCTTTAACGTGGACAAGACCATTTAAAAAGTTTAGTTTTTTCAAGCCCCTTCTTCTCTGTTTACCAAATGGTTTTTAATAAATTGTTCAAAGAATTTGTTTTATAGGTTATCTATCACTCAAATTCATATCTTGGATATTATGCATAAGACAGGCAATTTGAACTTTGTGCCAATTAATAGTTGTATTTCAAGTGCTTTATCTACCAAAAAGAGTACTTTTAAGTATATAACCGGAAATTCTTCAACCCGCCAGGGAATAATTTGATGTTAACATTTTATATTGAACAATTTACAAAATTAATTGAAATAATAAAATTGAAGCTCTAAAAATTTTCTTGTCTTCATATTTGAAACTCTTGCTGTATAGTCAAATATCACAGCAATATATAAGAGAAGGAAATTTCTGACATGTTTTAAGTATTTCTAAAGGGATAATTAAAAACATGATATACGGTAACAATTGCAATCTTCTCAAAAAAACTGTTGATGTTTTACATTTATATTTCCATTGTTCTAGAATAAAAAGGAACATAAGTAAAGTTGCGGATAACTGAGAAATAATCTAGAAATGTAAAATGGAAACAAGAGATGGGTTTTAACGCAACAAATTTAAAATTCATTAAGTAAAATAATTCTAGAGAAATAACACCTGTTTCATAGCGGGAAAGGCTCTTGTTGTATTATTTTCAGCAGTTTTAACAGAAAAAGCAAAGCGAATTAACAGCAGCACACTCATACACACACGGTCCATGACAAAAACTTTTAAATCGTATTCCGGTACAATAGGAAAGTAACGTAGCGTGAACTGGAATTCAAAGCATCGCAATTACATAGCGTAGTGTAGTGAGTGAGGGTGAGTCAGGTAGAGAGAATCCTCTAATAAAAGAGAATAAAACTAGTACGTAGTAAAACTAATTTTGCTTTTTTAGTTTGCATTTACAAACTGTATCGTTAAACCGTGTATATTTAAAAAGATAAGTGGAAATTAGTCCGGAATTCTTAATAGATGGTGACACTTAAATTTCCTGTTAAACAAACGTAAAGCACTTTCGTTTATTTAAACATTTTTTTCTAATTTTATTCTTTACATAAAAACTGTTTATTCATCGTAATAGTAGATATCACAAACAAGCACATTTTATGTATGATCGAATGAAAAACGTACATAATACTTCATATAAAAAGCCTTCGACGGCTTGAAAGAGCAGACGGTGTAAAGGAATCCTTTTCACTGGTATTTGCACGAAGGAAGAATTAATAATGCATGATTGGGGTTTTTTTCCTGTGTACTTGTCAGTTTAGGGTGGTAATAAAATCAGGAAAGTTTATACTTCAGCCAAGGATGATAAAAGATGAAAGACATAAATCTAGACAAAAAAAGATTCGAAATGGCATCTTAAAAATTGTTTAAGAAATAAAAATGTAAAATAAACTTGAATTCCTGAAAACTGGATTGTTTTGGTGTTTTTGTTTATTCAATAATAAAATGATTCAATTTATTTGTTACATTATTTAATTCTATCCTGAAACAAAAATAAATGTATTCCAAGAATAAAATAAAAATAATAAAGTTGAGTTACCAAAACAATCAGAATAGTGTGACAACCTCAGAAATGCAAGATAGAAAAATAGAACTCGTAAGTAAAATTTGAAATCGAGGGAAGATGGGAATAAAGAAATTTGATACAGCATATAAACAGCTGCCTAAATTTATAAAATAAAAAACAAAAAAGGAAAATTCTGTATATTATGGAAGAACAAAAGAGGAAGTAAAATAAATAATGATCCAACGTTATAGCTCTTATGCTTATCGTGTAAATATAACTCATTACACTTTATGATCTCAATAAGAACATTTTTTCGTTTTCCTCTCTTGAAACCGCGTACCCTACATTCCTTCCAAGTAGTATTGAAATGTTTTCTTCCACATTTCAGTTCTGGAAAATAAAATGAAACATGAGAGACTAAAAAAAGAATTTTATACTTGGAATGCTTATTGTAAAATGATGGCGGTTAGGGTATGTAACTAAAAATGTAAATAATTCCTTTTCCTAATCTTTACCTTGTCTTAAAAAGCCAAAATGTAGATAGATATATCACGGAATGATATTAAGTGTGCATCACTCTAGGAAGGGTGATCGCAGTTATAAAGACCGACACCATTGCTGCTTGTTTTTTTGTTATTGAGCACAAAATAAATCCGATATCTACCCAATCGCACAATAGGCGCCCACAAGAATAGGAGCAAATGAAAATTCTTTGAATTGCAATACCAAATTAGACATAAAATAGTTGTCTGTAGAAGTCATAAGACCGTAATATTCGAAGTGGGTGCCCTTCGAAATTGTTCTAACAATGACGTAGGTGTAATATCTACGTGTTGTTCAATTCAGCGACGCACATGAGACATCATCATGGAAGTCGTACAAATTGTTGTCCTGTTCCAAATTGAACAATTTCCGAGGTTTATTACAAATTGGCGTATATAATTGGTATTTCGAAGCACTGCTATAACTATATATATATATATATTATACTAACTCAGCTCTTTTTATGTACACTGATTCGCAACATTTTCCTAAAGTAATCTGTATAAATTGGTTGCTAAAATATTTGTACATACAAATTTTGCACGAAACTTAGAAATGTATACGTTAGCTTGCCTTCGTGTTAATGAGTTCTGTGTTTATAAAAGCTTCAACATCTTCGAAAATGCAAGCACTTCACGTTTGAATTGAATAATTGATGTTTCACTCTACAGAGTATTGCGTGACTATTTCGTTTGGGTTTTTTAACATTCAAAAGAAAGTAGAACTTTTCATAAAGAATTTAAAGCTTTAAAATTTGAAAATCCAAAAATATGTTACTATCTATTTCTAGGCAAGTACCAAAACCTAGCGAACTGTATACAAGTAACAAAAACTTCGAGTTTAATTAAAAATACTTTGAGGTTGGAGAAAACAAATAAAAACACTAAATACGCTTAAATCGGTCACGTAGCGACCTACGCCCTGAGGTGAATCCCTGTGACAGAGATTAGAGTCAATTAAATAAATGAGCAAAACGAACATAACATTTTATTAATTAAAACCTAAAAAGGTTCTACAGTCTGCATCAATATTGGCTTAAATAATCTGTATTTAAAATAAGGGACCCAAATTTTCATTTAAAAGTTTTAATTGGTTGTCAAATATTTGCTTAGAGAACAACAAAGTCCCTTACTTTACATTTAATCTGAAGGAAATTTCATACACGTTTTTATTTTCTGTTCTGTGAACGGTAAACGTAAAGCTCTTAAAAAGTTACTTTTAAAATATACACAATATCTATACACACCAAAATTTCTGAAGCTTCTTTAAAACAAGTTCATGATAAAAAAGTTTCCAAGTAATAAAGTTAGCTACTTATCATATGTTTTACACTCAGCCGCTGTTTAACTTTAAATGTCACAACTTGAAATTAAAAAGTTTTATGAAATTCAGATTTGCTTTGAGAGGAAATATGATATTACTTCAGTTTAACGAGAATATTTGCAAAAGTGCCGTAAAAAAAGCTCAGATATAATGGGCTCTTAAAATTCGTATTTAAACAAACTTTCAAAAATCTAAATTAATTCTTTAAAAAATTTAGAAAAACAAAACTTTGTAAACTTCAATTTTTTTAAGTTTCATGCTTTATTAGGTTACGACAAAAGCTAAAAGCTTGAGAAAAACTTAATGTTAATATTAACGTCAAAGTTTGCATTGTGTAACAACCAATTTAATGCCATTTAGCTGAATTAGTAAGTTGCAAGATTATAAAACAATAGAAAAGTACTTGCTTAGTAATGGCAAACAATTACGCTACCTATTTCTTGTTCACGTTAGATTATACATAAATGTTCATTATGGTAAGTGTAAGGTTGCACGTGGGCATTAGCTAACAAAAGACCGAAATAGTGCTATATAGTATAAGTGAAGGGCACTTCTCAATTAGTCTCGCAGTTAATAGTATCAGTTTCTGCAAAATCATTTATTATTTGTTTCTACTATTTTTTACTTTGTTATTTAAATAAAATTTAAAATGTAAACTTTTAATGTGTTATGGGCTATGTAACATTTTCTCTTATATACAGTTTGTCTGAAGCTACTAGGAACATAGCTGCTATTGTTGTATGCGTATCCAAGGTTATGAAAAAATAGTTAACAAAGCCCGTACTGTAAAAAACCATAGAAACCAACTAAGAATCAAAGAAACTCAGATTAAAAGCATTTTGAGAATCTGAGATTATTTAATAACTACAAAAATACAAAAAATAGGTATTTACAATAAAGAAACTTTTCAGTAATTTTAAATTATTCAACTCTCCCAAAAATATGAAGATTCTACAATTTAATTTACAATAAACGTTCAAATAAGACGCCTTCCTGAGCCAAACAATAGCCCAGACAATCGTAAAATCCCTGTCTAACATTTTTTAATATCAGAGGAGTGACAGAATTAATAGTTTGGATAATTTTTTCTCTGATCTTCAGGAATTAATATTGAGTTTTCTCAATTTATAATTGTTTTCTTTCAAAATTTTGCAAACAGTATCTTTGCTAATGTCTAAAACTTCACCAACTTGCCTAATTGCAGCACATACAGCTACCTGCTGATTTTCTTCCTCCTTCGTTTTGTCACAAACAGTTTTATTTTTATGAAATTTTGGTGAAACGCACCCAAACCTTTCAAAATTC